>VZTU01018754.1:60242-71740 GCA_013400835.1 Zapornia atra
CCTTCTGATCCAGAGGATACCTGCAGGAAGATACCTTCCTGGCTCTCAGCTGAACCCCGGAGTGGTGCCGCTTTCCTCTCAGTTCCCCAGCGTGGTTTGCAAGCCTTCGCTCTGCCATCTCCTTAGCAACTCGGAGCACACCAGCAGCACAGAGCCACACAGCCCCCGGGGGCTGCAGCTCTCTATTTATAGGCAGTCAAGCCTGGATGAAAATTTCCAGAGAGCTCTGGTAAGGCCTCTACAGGAAAAAAAAAATAAACCCACCAACCCAAAACCCCTTATGGGTCCTGCTAGAGGATCTGGCTGGGTGCCATATCACCAAGCCCTACCCTTTGCGGGATGCTGAACCTTCGCAGTAAAGCACATTCACTGGGATGCGTAGCAAGGGGCTGCTGTTTACATAGCTGCTAATTAACCTTTCAAGAATCATCTTCCCTGTAACCCAGGTTAGGAAGTGAAATGCAGGTGCAAAAACAACAGCCCGGGGTAATATCGTGTTATAACAGGCAAAGTCTCAAGGATGATGCCATGTCTGTAGGGTTGGGTTTTTTTTATTTCAAGGATATGGCTTAGTGAAATCTTAGAAAACAGGGGAGGAAAATATTTTTTCTGGGCTTTGTGGTTAGTTGTGGGTTGTTGTTTTTTTTAATTATGTTTCTTCAGACTGAATTCTACATTGAAAACAAGATTTAATCACTGGTTATATTGCTTAGCGTTGCTCTGCAAAGGTTTATTGATTCAGCGTTTCCCTTAGTCATGTGGCTGAGCAATGAAGTAAAGAATGTGTGGTGGTGCTAAGAGCGACTCCGAGTATTAAAGAAAGGGATGATAACCCATTAAAATGGGGTCGATGATGACTCTGAGCAGGATGCATGTTTTCATGAGCTCTTTATGTCTACTGAGCCAAAACTATGAGACACTCGCGAAGGAATTTAGTATTTTTTGGGAGTTAATACATCTTTTAGGTGAATCTGAGGAGGTTTGGACACCCTGAAGTTACCATAGCTAGGTCTCTGATAACTTTGTGCTTTTTTTTACCTGTGCAAAAGCATAATTAAAGTTTTTCATAGGGCAGTGAGTTTTTTCTTCTCTTTGATCGCTGTACCTGAACCTTGCATACCACTGTAGGAGAAATTTGTGTCCTGATCCTGGGGCTTCCCTCCCAGATTTCTCTCATACCCTGCATTCCCTGCCAATGCCTTCGAGTGGGAAAAGCCTTGAAGGAAATGTCACTCTGCTTTTAAAATACTCTTTGGTGTCTCCGAATCATCACTGGAATTGTTCTCCTGGACACCATGATGAGAAAATAATGTCTGTCTTAGACTGGAGGAGCAAGGGAAGTCCAAAGCAACATTTAACCTACTCCAGTTGATAGGAATGTGGGAATTACATGCTTTTGTGTGTGCTGGTGGGGGGAGAAGGAGCCTTACGTGCATGGAGAACACGGGGAGGTGAAGACATGCACTGTATAGGCAGGCTGATTGACAGCCCAGCTGGTGCAGATCAGTAATTGGAAATTCATTGCACATAAATCTTCTAGTACTTATAGTGAGACATGGGAAGGAGAATATCTGAGCTCCAAAGCATTTAACCCTTTCAGGGCCATCTGGGGAGATGTTTAGCTTTCAAAGTAGCAAGGCTGTTGAAGTATTTCTCTTTAAAGACTTAGTGTTTTGTTGCAGTGAGAAGAATGCTGGTGGAGGAAAAAGCCACCATGTGCTCCAAGTGATAGCATTTAGGTGAAGAGCCTTAAATATTTAATGCTTACTTCTTTTACAGTGCAGCTTCAGATTGTCTTGGAAAATTCATCCTCGTATTTGGTGGGGAACACATTTTTGCCTTTCCAAAATGCATCTTGTACATGTCGCCTGCCAATTTCATGTCTGATTTACCTGATTGTGTCTCCACATTGGTGGGCTTATTGTGTGTTTGTCCATGTGCCAGCAGGCTCTGCAACTGTATTTTAAGAGGTCTGTTCATGTCTAAATATTTATATTCTTTTCCATGAGGCTGAGACTGATTAGATGTGCTAGCAACTTTGTCCCGGTGCCCCCCCTTCTCCTCCTTCCCCCAGTTCAAGTGTGTTTTCGGTACATTTTCCCCCCTCACTCAATTTCAACACTCTGGTGATATCCACTATGCAGTTCTGAATGTATAATTGGTTTCTTGTGACCACATTTTTTCTCATTTATTTTGGTCTGCCTCTGTTCTGTTACACACATATTTGTCTCTCCATTAATGTCACTGTGAATTACAGATGAAAAGCTAAGTGTGGATAAATTAGTAACTACGCAAAACGGAAGGCGGCATTTAACTTTCTGAATTATTTGTGTGGGCACAGGACAGCTAATGAATACCTGAGGATCGGAACAAACGAGCAGTGTGGAGGACGCGGGGGGGGCCGCTACCGACGTGGGTCGCAGAGCGCTGGCTGGGGAAGGTGGGGGGCTGCATGGGGGGCAGCGCAACTCAGCTGGGCTGTAACGCCCACGCTCCCGGCAAGTGCTTTGAGTTGATGGAAAGGCTGGTTGTGGTTTTGGAGCCAAAAGTCCTGCTTGCCTCTAAGGGAGCAGTCATCTATGTGCAATAAATAGAAGGCCGAATAGTCTGCATCTCAGTTCATAATGTACTGAGACTTCTCTTGAACCTCAAAATGGTGTAAACCAGCCCAGAATGGTGTTTCTTCCTATAAAATTGTGGTGCTGGGATTAAAGCCTTCCTTCACGATGGGCCACGTTCTCTGCTTCACTGCCTGTGGTAACACTTTATTCGTTTATGTCAGGAGGAAACCCTTTTGTCTTCAGCTGAACGACTCCTGCTTTGCTTGCGGTGCCCTGCAGAAGCATTACAAGAGTTTTCCTTAAAGGGAAGCACTTGGCTATTTTCTAAGCTCACTTTCAAAGTACTCTGAATTAATTATAAATGAGTAAAGCCGTCTGGCTCTTGATTACACAATTGCCTATCCTGGATTCCCTGTAATGAAATGTAAGCTGGCCCAATAGTAGTAAAATGGGAGGTACTTTTTTTCTCCCTCTCCGTCTTATGACCTGAGCTATTCTCAGATCTGCTGTCCTGATTTCTTTGAGGCTGCAGTTCTGTCAGCCTTACATTTCCTCCTCCCTCTGCATGCTACCCTGGTTTTATCAGGCATTTCTTTTGCCTGCATTTAAGCCTGTATTCTGTTATAATTTCCACTGGAAGTAGTTAACATGCATTGATACAGTGCCTTTTGTGCTGAACTAACCCAATGCATTTTATTTATTTAAAGGATTCTAAGTGCCTGTAGTGTCTAAGTGTTTGACGAACACATAAAAATACACAGAAGTCAAGCACTTAGCTGCCCTGAGAGGATGGGTTCCCCTCTGTCTCTGCCAGGAACATCCATAAACCCAATTACTCACGCAGCACATAGTTTAGTAACAATTAAACTGAAGGCTGTGCTTTCTATATGGTGAACCCTGATCTCTCATCTCCATTGTTTGCCCCAGTGTTGAACCTCACAGGATATGCTGCTTGTTATCCCATTACTCTGTCTTTTTCTGCCCTCATTTCTGTGTGACATTGGGTATTGTGGGCAACAGTTCTCACTTTGTCACATTTTCACTTAGTTTTGGCTGTCTTCAGATGGGATGGGAGATGGCTCAGTGCAAGTGGCATTGTTGTCTTTTGCTATCACATTTTTATTCTGTGTAAATGAGCAGGAACAGTTCTAAGGAGCCGTGAAGCCTTGGTTTGGACTGTAACAGCATTGATTAACCCGAAGAGCCCACCCTGAGTTTTGGAGTAGAGGCCGTGGAGCCTTAGCGCACTTCAGCCCTGACACACATGGTGCTGCTCCTTCTCTGTCCATTGAGGCTGTCTTGTATCAGATGTGTGAGCCCTGCTCTTGGCCTTTCCGCTTGCTGAGATGGGCTCAAAATAGCTTAGGAGAACATTGCAACAAGGGCAACATAAATTTATCACCCCTGCTCTTTTACCCTCTTCCTTGTGTTGGCTTAAGGAGTTGGAGGCAAATGGATATGAAGCTATAGATCTCTTCTTACAACAATAACATGAGATTGTCTAAGGATAATGGAGTCACCTGGGCTTTGATTTTACATCTTTGCTGGAGGTAGTAAGCCAATAGTATGGAGGTGCTCCGGGTTGTTTGCTCAGCGTTACCTTGAGAAGCAGACTGTACCTGCTGAGTTACTTTCCTCCCTGCCTGTGGGATTTGGAGCCCCTGTTGACAAACGCTGTTCATACCACAATTATCAGAGAGCTTGTATTACTGAGCCAAACTTGGAGCAGTCTCCATTGCAATTAATTTGCAAGATGATACCGTATTCTTTATTATTTTCCCCTTTTACTGGGCAGTTCCTCATCCCTACCATTCCATCAAGATTAGACCATCCCAGTTGCCTTTTTCTATCTATCTGTCTATGCCATTTTTTGGCATGCTCCCTTCCAGCTGCCTTTGCCAAGACCTGTAGCCCAGAAGTTGCTTGTGGAGCATCCATAGCCTTCAGGACTCATTCCCACAGCTGGTGTTTGGCTTTGATAAAGACATCAACCCTGCCAGGTTTAACCTCCAGAAACCATGGCAACCAGCCTTTGAAGGAGTAGTCAGGCCTAAGCACAAGTCTCTTTAAAGACCCATGCAGTTCGCTTCAGGAGTCCTCCCTCAAATGGATGGGAATTGTCACTTGATAGCATTTAGCAAATAGGGCAGAACTCGGAGAACATCTGTTCTGAAGATGACAGAAACTGTCAAAACTGTAAGGCAATTACACTAATCCACCTTCTCCTAATAGTGGGCCCATCAGTCTGGCCATGCAGGAAACCTGTTAGAAATATATGGTCTTTCAGAGTTGTTTCTCTTATTTTCTTTCCCTTCCTCTCTAAGGGGTGAGTGAGGCCGGTAGAAGCAAATCATAGAATACCAAGTATTTCTAGATGGGTGGGGATGAGGGGGAGGAAAAAAGCCAAAAAAAAAAAAGCTTTGGTGAGAACAGTGATACCAAACAAGTGAAAAACAAGGCTTCAGGAGAGAGAATTGTCATTTCATCTATTTAGTCTGGGACTAATATGTTTGAGCTGCAGCTTGACCTTCGACTTTCATGGGTATCCCTGAAGTGAGGTGAACTCCGTAGTCATCCCCTCCTTGTGTGCTCCAGGACCCTCTGGTAGTTGTATCTTGCCAGAGGAGATGTCAACATGTAACAGAGAGTTCTTTTGCCTACATTGATGCAGCCTATATTGTGAAAATCTGTTGATGAGGTCTGGTCCACAGTGACAGGGTTGTGGTGGCGGGGTATGCCAGCACACTTTGTGCTGGATTGAGCTCACTTGCAGAAGATGCTTAGAAAAGTTGCTGCTAAAATAAAACTGGAGAAGGAGTAAAGTATGCAGGCTAGCAGTGAGCGGGAGACAGAAATCCTAGGCATTTGCGATCTCTTGCCAAATCCATCCATCTCTTTTCCCACATTCTCTCTCCATTTCTGAAGAACGATGCTTAGCAGTTACTTTCTGCCTTCAGAAGTAATAGATGTGAGCAGCTGTGACGTGGCAGGGTTTTACATCTAAACTGTTATTAGCATGTGTTGGAGGTATACATTCAAGCAAAGTGACACTAAAAATATATTCCATGTTGTATGCCAATATCCTATAGAAAGGCCTGACGTATCAGTAACCAGAATTAGCTGTGGAGCCGTATCATCATGTAGACTGGGTTTTTCTCTGTGGAAGCACAGACTACTACATAGCAATTTACGTAGGTACTTGTAAGGCTCTTATTCATGCTTATTTTCCCTCCTCACTATCTGGGCCCATGGTGTTGGTTTTCCATCAGATGGTCGCTGGTGTGCCCTGACCAACACAGGGACTCTTTTGGCTGAATGTCATAGTACACGTCTCTGCCTTTGAGCCAGCTTCATCCCAAAGCTGCCAAGCTGGAGCAGCAATGGCGTAGGGTTTCCTTGCTGCAGAGGAGGAACTGAAGCATGGTAACTCACTCTGCACTGGGAAAAGAGACTGGTGGGGTAGTATAGAAAAGCTGTTAGAGAAGACCTGTCCCGTGTGAGCATGACAGGGGCAGGGGTGGGATGTATATCATGGAACCCTAAACACATGGTAGGATGGGCTGTGTCAAGTTGGCAGCAGCATTGTCCCAGGCTGACCATGCACTCAGCAGCACCAGGCAGGAGCCCCGGGAGCCATCCTGCACTACCTGTTGTAGCCTTGGGAACCACAACAAAGCGCTTAAAGTCAAATGGCATGAATTTCTTCCAACTGGTTTGGGGTTTTTTTCATTTTTATTTCTGTTCATTCTAGAAGGAGCTCCTTCCTCCCCAGGAGATTACAGGTATTTCTGATGCTATACTCAGTAGATGAGAAGTACCCCAGCTAGCTTTAACCAAGCTTGCTTAGGTGGTAGTGGCTGCCATGAAGCCATGGTAACAGATACTTTATCATGGTATGGCCAGCGGTCGGGGTCTCCTGGGTCCTGATTAGATTTATGTGGCCAGTGCTGACATTTGTAGCTTCACTGGTGTGAACAGGAAAGCTGTTTTTACAGGCTGCCCATGGTAGGTTGTGGAGTCTCCTTCTCTGGAGATATTCAAGACCCGTCTGGATGCCTACCTGTGTGACCTGTCCTAGGGAGCCTGCTTTGGCAGGGAGGTTGGACTTGATGATCTCTGGAGGCCCCTGCCAACCCCTATGATTCTGTGACTCTGTGCGCCGTGACCCTGTTTGGGTTTGCTGGGCCTCTGCCTGATGCCGTCGTGGAGGGAATCACCCGGCCCCGCAGGCGGGTGGCTGCATGTCACTGAAACACAGCTTTCAAGTAGGAAATTGGCCTTTTATCTTGGGTACTCGCTGTGTAACGGTGCAGAGCATTAGTCAGCTGAGCCTCACTGTGGTTTATTCTGCAGTTGTAAATCGTAATTGGCCAACTGACCTTCTCTGATGTTAAGTGCCTAAAAGGCTGTTTTTCCTTTATTTTAGTTTAGGCTGTGTTTCTGGCTTTATGTGTCCATTCTGTTTATTCTGCTACTAAAATGTAATTAGAAATTAAAAAGAACAAAGCAAAACCTCCAAGCCTACTGATGGAGATTAACATGAATCACCATCTCTTGAAAGTGTGTGTAATCCAAAGCTCTGCAACCTGATATACATTCCCTTCATTTGGTAAATATTTAAAATATCCACAGACATTTCTTCGCATTCTTGAGCAAAGACCACATCACCATGTGTTCACCCTTTTTGCTGTTTTTAAGTATCGCTCCTGAAAAGCCAGGGTTTATTTAGTTAACTATTTCTCTTTTTCCTTTTGTAATTTCTCGTAGTTATTGTACTACATGAAACTGAACATAAAACAAGTGAGAAAACCCTACCAATTTATTTGTCTTTGAATAATCAAAAGGAGTATATTATGAAGAAAATGTAAACAACTTCAAACAGTGCTGAAGACTAGTCTCGGAGAATAGTTGAATTGGAAGGTTTAGATAAGGACCAGAGTTGATGATGCCTGTAATAAAGGGGATTAGCTGTTACAAATCATGTTACACCATTTATCTTTACATATATAATCTCCCATGTTTGTGATTTTGGTCATAGGTTTTTTTGGGAGGACCCAAATAGATTCTGGTTCTCCAAAGAGTGTTGGAAATGCTGATACTTTGCAATAAGGATTTTGAAAGAGAAAAATCCTCATGATTTTCCTCTGGGTCATTCTTTCTTTTCTGGTAGCAGCTCTTTTTCTTTGAAACATCTTTCCAGCTTGGAATTCTGTTAGGTATTCTGTACACCTTCCATAGAGATGGCTTTCATGTGAATATGGCAAATTCTGAGAACAATGCAAGCAAGTATTCTTCCTTCAAATTATATTAATCTAAAAATGTGCTGTTCTGTGGCCTACGTTTTTGGTATCATCAGGGTGCCAGCTCTGATGGTGGCAGTATTGGTTGGCTTGTGTGTTGGGTGATCTCTGGTGGGCTTACGTGTTGGGTGATGCTGATCTGTGATGGGCTGATGTGTTGGATGATGCTGATCTCCAGGGATTTTTGTGACAGGTAGGGTGGGCAAGGGCTGTCGTGGGAGAGGAGGTCCACAGGCAGCTCACCAGGATGTCTGTGCATGGGAAACCATTTGTGAGACTCTCTTGACCAGATCAGGGCTGGCTTTACCTGCCTCCAGCAACAGCAAGGCTTGTTCTGCTGCCAGCTAGGGACTGGGACCTCCACTGTGGAATTCAAGACCTTCTTCTTTAACCAGATGCTAACTGATAACCTGGTCTGATACTGGCGTACTTGCTTAGTTTGAGAAATGTCTTGTTTTCTTCACACGTATGAGGTGCCCTTCTCTGCAATTTCCCACTGGCTCGGTAAGCCCTACCAAACTGAAACTATAATTCTAATTGTGGAATGATATTTGAATTATTTTCTAGTAACATAATGTGGGTTAGGGTTTTTTTCATTGCAGTAAAACTTTTCAGCACATCCACTTGTGGAATTAAGCAGCACAGGAACTCCTTAAATTCCACAAACTGTGCTTTGATTCATACTTAAGACTAGAATGATGCTGATCTTTATTTTTTCAGGGACAAATAGCTTGACGTTCAAAATATGTCAAATCCAGTTGCTTGTGTTTGAAGCAAGAAGTCTTCACAGTTAAGGGACTTGAAAAGCCTGGAATCAGTTCCCTGCTATTCTCCAGCACTTCTTGCATCTCCTTCGGGATGCAGTTTAGGCTTTCAATGTTCAAATCATCATATCTAAAATGGGGATAATAAAGACTTTCCTAGTGCCTAGGAAAGTTCAGATGACAGATCAACTGATGGATCATTTATGGGTTCCAAGAGCACTTATGATACCCTCTGCAGCTGTAAACCTTTCCCAAAATGTAGCTACCCTCTGGACCTCTTTAGCCTGGATGCATTTAGTGGATTATATCCTTATTGCAGTGTTTTCCTGAGAAAATAATTTGATTGCCAGGGTGAGTTTTCCCCTGCCATTTGTCAGTTGGGACTCAAAGTCATCAACAGTTCATGACTGTGATTGTGGAGAAGAGGGCCATCACTGGGTGCTCCTTTGAGGGTGTTTCCCTCTTTTTTTATCAGACTTTTTCTGGAGCTTCACCACAGCTATCCTGGCCGTAGCTCAGCTTTGTGTCTCATGCTTTTGTGGAAGATGGGACCATTGTTAGTGGCAGAGGGAACCTGTTCTTTCTTTCAGATGGGATACCAAAACACTTTCCAAGTGCTTTGATCCGCTTGTGAAGAGAAGTGTTCTGTACAAGGTAAAGGCCACTTTCAGGGACACTTGGACCAACTGGCATTGCCCCCTAATTTACAGTAGGGGACTGAAAAGGGAATGCAATTTTGCAGGCTCTGAAGCATCAGGTTGGTTTTATCAGTGATCCCTGGATCTCATTTCAAATCCAGTGCATCTGCCATGCTGCGGCATTGGGTCAGTGACTACGAAGCATGAAGATCTGCATCAATTCCTATGAATTCATGTTTTCCTCTCATGCAAACTGCAACCCAGCATTGCCCTGCTTAGGGCTGTGTTACTCAGGGGTATTTTTCCTCTGACCTTTCTTGCACCTAAAAACTGTGTCAGCTGAATTATATTGGTGAAGTCAATACACGTAGAGTGCAGCATCTTCATCATGAGTGCAGGAGCCTGGAATTAATGTAGCTCAAGAAACATGGATTTCACATGCATAAGCAAGTTACCCATGCTCTTTGGTCTATTCTCATGTAAATAAGCCTTTGGTTTGTGGTATCTGTTGGGATGGTTGACCACTGCTAGGGATTTCTGCATGCTCCACTTTTATCTAACTGTGAGGGATATTACTAGGCATCGTTAAGACTTTCTGACAGTGCGGCATTTGGAGTAGTCGCTAAGTAGTAGTTACCAACTGGTAGTATTTTGTCCTGCTGTTGGGTTTTTTTCCTCCCTCAGCTAGAGGGAGAATCATAGCTTGAACAATATTTAATTGGAGGCTTTTTGAGTTAATTAATTTAACTCCTCACTGCCTTTGGTAGCACGGTTTTATGAGTATTTTTAATCCATCTTATTTGTATGGAAATGCAATCTCGCATTAGTGTAACAGGAAGGATTCAAGTCACTGGTCAACCCAGCTGTTCAATGAAGGGTCTTGCTCGGTGCCTATTTATTAGGTTTGGTTTGAGTCATAGCATCTGGGTTGGAAGGGATCTCAGGGATCACAGAGTTCTAACCCCCTTGCCACAGGCAGGGACACCAACCTCTAGGCATGATCGAGACAAGGTTGCCCAGGGCCACCCAGAAGCAAAAAAAGGAAAAAAGGCTACTGGTGGTAAAATCCTGTATTTGTAGGCAGGTTCATTGATGGATATTGTTAGCTTGGAATTGTCCTGACCCCAGCAAATAAATATGTTTTTCTTTTCTTTCCGCTGAGTTTCACAAGCACAAATAGACATGCAGGAAGCAGAAGGGGAGCTCTTATCCTGAGAATTTCAGGCCAGTTGGATTTAAGCAAGCCACCCATTTATTCTTGGATTGATGGCTTGCAGGCAGGTTCTATCAGTTGTGGACTATACTGTATTAATTTGCAACGGCAAGAGTTAATGCTAGTAATTGCTTTTCCTCTATAGAGAGAGCCTGTAGTAGATTGTTTTTACATGGCAATCCGTGATTGATAGATGAGGGAAAACAGGACCAAAGAAGGTTACTGCCTCCCAACCACTGCCCCCTTCAAATTAAAATAATTCGCAGTTTGCAGGGCGCCTCGTCGCACGTGCTGCGGGATGGAAGCAGCAGGCATGCCGAGTGGCGGCATTCCCCCGCAGCAGCGCACCTTTTGCCGCGGTGTTTTCACCAACCCAAACAAGCTGTGCTCTTGGAAACCCACTGAAAACAAGCATGCAGGTGGAAATGCCCCCAGACCCCTTCGGCAAACTTCCCGTAGGGCCAGGCTGCTGGCCCGATGAAAGCGCCCGTTTGTGAACCTTTGGATTTCATCCACTGATTTGTGAACCCACGTTACTGAAGTACTGCTGAGGCTGGGGAAAGGAGCAGCTCGGGTTCCACTTCCATCGAGTTTCTAACAAATCTCTGATGTGGCCTGTGTCACCAACACTGGCAAATGTTGGGTCTTTATCTCACCCCCCTTCCCACTCGTTGTCGGTTCGTTTGGACACTAGGGGAGCAGAGGAATTTGGGGGGTGAGGGGTGGGAACGCGGAGCTGCCATCAGCCACGCATTACATGGCTGCTTTATTTTTCAGTGCCGCGAAAATTCAGCTTATTTAATATCGATCATACCAAGGAGCCAGCGAAGTACAGTGTTAATTGGGTCCACTGGAATTCTTGTCCCCCGGGAGGGAGAGCTTCCTAGGCAGGGAGGGCGGGGGAAGGAGGGAGGCAGGCGGGGAGGAGGGGACCCACTGTGCGCCGCATAAAATGTAAGTGCACTAGACATCAAGGCTTCTGCGTGCATCGCTGGGAAGCAGTCGCGGCGTTTCCCACCCGC
>VZTU01018754.1:71860-88003 GCA_013400835.1 Zapornia atra
TTCTTTTTTCTTTTTTATTTTTTTCCCCTCCCTTCCCCCTTTGCAGAGGGGTCTTTTTTTTTTTTTACATTTTTTTTATTGTTTTCTTCTCCTTTCTGTGCAAAGCTGCAAAAGCTCGGCTTTGAAAACTGCTGCCCCAGAGTGCAGTTGCTTAGCTGTCCTGTCAGCATTGTTCTAATGCTCATTCCATATGTATGTCACATAGGAGCAGTACCCTCCTCCTCTCCCTTCCCCCCATCCATGCATTTGATTTTTTTTTTTCCCCTAAAGACCGATTTTATTTTATATATATATTNNNAAAGACCGATTTTATTTTATATATATATTATTTTTTTTTCCCAAGGAGCTTGCAAACAGGGAAATTCAAACTGAATGACTCCGTGCTGTGGTTACTTCTACAGCCAAGACCAGATTTCTCTTAGAAAAAGTGTTTGCTCTGTTCCTTCTTTTCCCCACTCCCTCTTTTTTCTTCCCTATAAGCACAAAGGCTTTAAAAACTAAAGATCCCTAGTTCTTTTTTGCTTTTTCGCGTTACCGTGACAGCATGTATCTCTGTTGCTGAAGAATGAAGCAGACAGGCTGGAGTTTTTTTCTGTTGGGTGCTTTTGGGACCGCTAAGGAGAAGTCCGCAGAGAAATATGTACGGCAACTGTGCCAACTGAGTTTCTCGTGCCTGTTATCTGTCACTTACTCTGACTAAAAGGTAAGGGGATTCTTTAATATTTTGTTGTTAGAGTCTGTGTGCGTTGTTTTGGGCAGCGGCATTTGACATATGCAGCTAACTGGCTTGGGAGGGAGGTGGGTTATGGAGATTTTTGTGTTAAGGTATTATAGGTCACCCAAGCAAAGCTCTTTGCACCCAGAGGAGGAAAAAAAAAAATCTTGTGGAATTTTTTCCCTTTTCATCTCGAATGGTTCCTCCAGCTTTACTCACTACTGATTGAGACATAAAGCTGGAGCATTATCGCTGCTGCTTATCTTTTCTGGTCCTCTTTGACTACCTAGGAAGCACACGCACCCAGTTTGTGTGTGCATGCGCATGTGTGGGGCAAGGCATATCCCCTTTACATGGGAAATACTTGGCAGCATGCTCGTTCTCCTCTTTTACTGTAACTAAATGTCTTCAAGCACTCTTTGCAAGGTAAGAATGCCTTAGTTCAGCACACTGCAGCTTATGCCTGTTTAAAATTATTACTTGGATTACAGTGCACACTGTGGAAAGTTATTAGTTTCCACAGAGACCACTTTGATGGGGGTGTGTGTGTGCAGGGGTTCTGGTTTGTGCTTTACATACGCTGCTTATGGGCGAGTATGAAATGTTATTTTTTTTTCTTAATTCTTGGGAAGGGTGAAGTTTGCAGTGTCTGTTAGGCATAACAAATGAAGTTATAGCTGAAATCGATTAAAGCAGTAGAGAAGTATAGCCTTACAAGGCTTTTCAACTTAGCTCCCAGAGTCAGAAGATAGTTTATTAATTTTTAGGGGTATTTTTTTTTTACACCACATTGTAATATGCAGAACTGTTAGAGGGAAGGCATCTGCACCAAGCAGAAGTAGCAGCAAATGATGCCTGGACTGGATTGTTATACTGGTTATATGTTAGAAACAGGTTTAATCTGCAGCTTTGGTGTGCACTGCTTTTTTGTGTCTGTGTGCTGGGTGCATCTTTCAACAGCCTCTTAGTTCAAGAGGGCTTTGTTTTACAAAATGTGTTCCAGCTTTGCAGGCAGGAGAGGTGCACTCCGTGACTGTCCCCTTAGCTGTGACACAGTCCGTTATGTGGCACTGTGGAAGAGGCTGATGTTTTTGGGCTTGCTTTGGTTTCTTCTGCAGTTATTTGTGCTCTTACTTCACAGCTGTTGGTTCTTTGCATTGAAAATGCATCTCAAGGGTGTTCATTTCTCGGGCTTTGAAATGCTCAGTGGTCAAGGCAGTTGAGCAACCTCATCTAATGGTATCGCTTTACCTCGGATGTGGCACTGCTTATTTGAATAACTAGGAATGCCACCAAATATGTAATTAGCTTAAAAGCAGTCTAAAATTGCATAAGTGTGAAGGAAGAGAGAAAAGTCCTGTCTGCAGGCATTAATTTCCTTCTTTACTCTAGCTATTTATAATATCATTTCAGAACCAGGTATTTCCTAACACATGCTCTGTGACTCTCTTTTCCCATGATTGTTGCTTTATATCAGCACTGAGAAAACAGTCATTTAGATAACAGGTTTTCATTGACATCCTTTTTATAATATAGAAAGGAAGAAGCAGTAATAAGTTAAATTGGCATCTGCTAATTATGCTGAATACAGATTGTGAGCTCTGCAAGTCGTCCCTTGCCTTAATGCTGTTAGCATATTTTAGCACTGGCAACCAAAGGAAAGAAACTTGAATGTTCCTGCTTAGGGTTGGGTTATTTTTTTTAGGGAAAAAAAGAAAAGGATGACTTGTGAAGAAACATGAAGTTTGGGGGAGGGTGGGGTGTTTAATGTTGGTATGCTGGTTCTGAACAGGAGAGCATCACACACAGTTTGTTAGCACTTCATCGAATTGATTGCTGATCATTGCAAGGCTGGCTCGCCTGGTCATCACTAGAATTAATTTTGAGCCTTGGTAAGAAAAGCCATTGTTGTCCGATAGAAAACTTCGGCTTTGGGCAGGAAAAGTTTGAGTGTCTCATAGTCACCAAACACCTGACTCTTGCAAGTCTCTGAATACTAAAACCAAAATAAAACACAGTTGTGTTCTGAAGTTAGCCATGGTTCTTCGTTCTGTCTGGGGATTTTTGCCCACTTCATCTCAGAAGCCTTGGGCTGCGGTGGAAGCAAAGGAGCTCCGCTCCTGCCCAGATGTGCTCATTTCTGCTTTGTGCGACACCAGCCCTGCCTGGCCCTGGCGCCGAGCCCGGGCTCGCAAGATGCAGAAGCTCAGCTTGTGGCTGGTGGCTTTGGCAGGGGACAGGCTCCAGCCCTTGGCGCGCTGGCCGCGGCAGCAGAAGACACGCGAGCGGCTGCGGCGGGTCAGCCACTAGAGGGGAGACAAGAGCTGCGCTGTGTCAGCGTCGGCACCGCGGAGTGACGCATGCCGTGGGGTCTGCTCGGGGGGTTACAGCGCCGTGGGGTCTGCTCGGGGGCTTGCAGCGGGCGGTGGGGATACCCGACCTAGCCTGGATACCCCGGGTGCTGGGCGCATCCCGCGGTGGTCATGCGGGGCGTAGCATGGGCTGATGCAGGTTCTACTGCGCAAGGAACTGCACTTCTGGGGTGAGCTGGAAGTTTACATAGAGCAGGAGCGTGTCTGTGCTTTGTCTGCGATGGAGAGTTTGTGGCTTTCTGTGCACCGACCGGCCTGAGCGTCACTGTGCCCAGCCTCCTGCTTGCCCGGCTTGGATGGGAGGGGGCCCAGCCTTGGGGCAGGTGTCCAAATCCACTCATATGTCTCTGTGGTGGAGCTTTTTGCTCTGAACTTGACAGAAGTGGGAGGCTGTAATTTCTGTTTGCTTTTCACATCTGTGGGCAACTATGATATGCTCATAGATGTCTCTCGTTTGAGTTGAGTGGTGACAGGCGGCTGGTAGGCATTGGCTCAAGACCTCAAAAAGCTGAAGGAAGCTTTTCCTCCCTTCTTGTCTCCTTGAGTCGTCTTCTGTATGATCACATGCAGAAATTTTCCCTTCAATATGATTTGTCATGTAGTTTACTATGAGTTGTTTCATCCTTCTCTACAGAACAGGTATGTCGAACTCGAAGTATTGCCCTGGGTGATGTTGATGGGCACACTGGGAAGTGTCCTGTGCAGATGTTTGTAGGGCTGGGTGGAGGCGGGCGACCTCCCAACCAGTGAGTGCTCCAGGTCAAGGTGAGGTTTCCTGGAGATGGACAGTGCAGGAACTGCCTGCTTTGGACACTGGTTTGGCATGTTACAGCAGCGATCTAACCGCTGCCTTCATGTGAGCCTGATTTTGCTCAAAGTGATGTCAGAGTCTTTTTTTAATAAGACATTATGATTTTGGCTTCAATTTTCAGTTTTTTTAGTCTGTTACGTGCATGTGTGAAATGCAGAGCATATTTAATGAGCAAATACTTCAAATGCTTCCAAATTAATTAAAAACAGTTCCACATCTGGAATAAATCCAGTACCTTTCATGGATGGCTTCAGCTTCATGTTTTTTTCCTTCTTGCGAGAAGCCCTGTGAATATCCCTGTGTGGATGCTGGTGAGAGCTGGAGTGGCAGATTCCAGGCTTATTTTACAAAGGAGGGAGAGATCTGAAGCCCACAGAGATCAGTGGGACCTTGGCCTTTATTCCACCAGACTTTGGAAAAGACCTAATAATATATGTAAATATAAAATATGACACGCCTATGCACAGTCAGAGATTTTCAGGGTATCCTGCCTTGAAGGTTGCCGGGGCAAGTCTTAATTAAAAATGTGTTGTTTCTCATGGTTTAGCTGCTGTTTAAATTCATGCAGATTTCAGTGGGGCTTTAATTAGACACCACAAACAAACAAACAAAAAATACCCCCACAAAAAAAAGACATTTTTATAATGAACTTTGTTTATCTCCTCCCTTCCCTGTCCCCAAAAGTAAAGAAAATGATCAGATTTTTCTCTAGGAGAATGTTGTGATTTAAACCGACACAACTAAGTGACCTAAAGATAAGCTTATTGGCTAGATAAAAAAAAAAAAAAAGCAAGGTTGGGTTGTTTGAACTGCATTAGCATCAGAATAGAGAATGGCAGGGCAAGTTGGCCGAGGTGGCCATGCAGAACTGGGGAGGGTTATTCTTTGGAAAGCCTCTGAGCTGGGAATTCTTTTCTGAGCCATAAATAAATAAATCTGTGCCCTGAGCAATTAATGAATACAGAAGCCTAGGCAACTTTAAGCTGTTTGGGATATTAAAAAAAAACCCACCAAAACATATGGTGCTTTTGTTAGTGTTGTTGATTTCCAGTTATTTCCCCTGTTATTTCCATTTTAAGGTGGGGGTGGGGTGGGTTTTTTTGACCTTTATTTTTTTTGCTGAAAGATGCTGATGAGAACGGTTTTGCCTGTGCTGTTCTGTACAACTGCTGTTAACTCCCACATCGGTTTCAGCATATGTTGAACCAAAATGCTGCCCCTGAAACTTTTGATCTTCTAGATACAGATCGGAATTGCAGACAGCTTAGTGCTTCGAGTACCTCGCCTTTGGAGTTGTCCTCTGGCTGCTCGTGCTGCTTACTCCAGGGATGCCAAGAAAATTATCTCGAAGGGATCCTACTGTGAATGCATATAGAGCTTTTCCGGGGGTTCTCAGTGTGTTTTACAGACCAAAACTAATTAAACCTCATGACATTCACGGCAGGCAAATAAGCATGACCCAAAATAAGTAAGCTAAAACGGGGAGAGGCGAAGAGCTCAAATTTCCCATGGTGGTGAACAGTGACATTCCCACCGAATGGCGTTATGGGTGCCTGGTACCTCTGGAAATGAGGCCGCCGGTGACTTGGCAGGGAGAGCTCCCCTTTTTGGTGACAAACTTAGTGGAGGCAGTTCATATTTGCAGTTTTGCGTCCAGCAGCTGTCATTTAGGGATGAAATTAGTTCAGATCCCCTCAACATCTCTTCGCTTGTGAGCTCTTGGTGAGTCTGCATTAGCAGCAACATTCTGGCAGGTTATTGAAGTATCCCCTTCCAGCCTTGAGTTCTCTGCATTAACCAGCTTTGGATGGGATCATAACTTTTAGGTATCATTTTGAATTAAGCAGAAAGTGCCTGGATGAGGTTCACAAGCTCTCACGGTGCTGATGGGTTTTGACCATTGCTGTGTTTTGACTTCATTGGTGTAGTGTTTCTAGTAAGCCCATCTCTGATGTGGCTTTTGAGAGTGGATCACAGAGTCACTAGGTTGGAAAAGACCTTTGAGATCATCGAGTCCAACCATACCCATCCTCTACTAAGCCACCTCCCTGAGCACCTCATCTACCCGTCTTTTAAATACATCCAGGGTCAGTGACTCAGCCGCCTCTCTAGGCAGCCTGTTCCAATGCCAGATAACCCTTTTGGTGAAGAACTTTCTCCTAATGTCTAAAATCTATGTTCTCAAGCTTGTTGCTGTGGTCACTGTTGGTCGAAGGCAAAAGAAAGGAACCGTGCTGGTGACGTGAATGAGTTGGAGGTATGGTGACATGTTCACTTACCTAACTGCACCAAGTACACAACTGCTCCAAATAAGAGAGTACAAAACAGTGCCATTAGAAAATACAGATTTTAACCAGCCTGGTAACCTGTTTATGAAATTATAGAGGAGGTTAAAAAAAGCAATCTAAAGTGAGATCTAGGGAAGCATCAGATAATTATGGTCCTATAAACCAGATGTTCAGGTAAACTGCTACAATGCAGAAATTGCCATGAGGGCATGCTGCACAACTGGGTTATACTGACAAAGAAAGAAGGAGTAGCGAGAGGAAGCTGTGGTCCTAATTTCTGTAGCCTTTTAGGTAAACATCTTAGGTATAGGAACTGGTTAAAAAGGTTAATTGGGAAAGATCAGTTATTGTGGTGTATGAAAGTAAACTTTAGAGCTTGAGAGGAGAAAGCACCAGAGAAAGCAGCAAGGTGTTTTGTGAGACGAAGCTGTTTGTGGTGGTGAGAAGTGAGGATCAGCCCCTCTCTGATCTGGAAGAGGGAACACGTAAGAAAAGGGACAGAATTTGCTGAAGATGTGAATGTTGTTTCAGTGATGATAGACCCCCCCCAAATCAGCGTGGGTGGAAAGAGAAGGGCAGACAAGTTGCCTTTGGATCTTCATAGAGAGGTAACAAGGGTTTGTGAAAACTGAAGTGATGGGGCACAAAAGAGGAGGCAGCATGAAGCCGATGGAGCCTTTTTTACCAAAAAGCACAGTGCCTGAGAGCATCCAAAAAAGCATCAGAGTTGGATGACTGTACGTGCCGTTGGGTAGGAGCTGGCAGTCGAGTTATTCTAGCACTTGGCTATCTCTGCCTGCACGTGGCTTAGGCTATCCTCTGATATAAAGGGTGTTACAGTCATGGAAAAGAATGAGCCAAAGGGACTTCAGTTCTGCCAGGATGTGAAGTTCACAGAGAAAGATTGCAGGGGTATCTGATGGAAGAAGCGAGGATGTTGAGGTATGTGCTCCTTTAAAGCCATCACTTGTGCTGGAAGGGAGGACTACCGAAGTTCATCCACAAAGTGACGGGGCGGTTGAATGTGGCTGGAACTGCTTTATATTCAGTGGTTGTTGGAATAAGCTGCCACAGAAATCAGGAAAATAAACGAATGCTTGCTGAAATTGAGCCAAAAAAAGTTAGGGATTTGGCATCATGATCTAAGTGCTAACACCAAAGAGCAGGAATTAATTTTTTGCATTGGTTTCCTTACTGTAGACTTGCTTGTCTTCCTAGCTGTTGATGTTCAAGTATCAGTATTCATTTTAAAATTAATTTCAATAATGTGGGCATAAGTCGTTTTGTGTTAGAGCTTGGTGCTGATGAAATGGATTTCAGACCAACGGCCTCCAGAGAAGAGCAGTGTTTCAGTGTTTCCCCAGCTGCACATCTGAATTTGCTGAGAAGCTGGAGCAAAGGACAGTATCTCTGATGCATTTGTTGCTGATGATGCAGTTTAATTAGAGCCCATCATTAGAGATTTCTGAACAACTGTCATGAAGAAGGTGACCAGGGGCTTAGAGAAATCTGCAACTCGGCAGAGGAACTCCGTAACTAGATGCTGAGAAGGGGCTGTTCATGCACGGCAGACAAAAGGGTCCTTTATGCAAAAGTAGCTTGTTAGCTTTTTGTTTTTAAGCTGTAGCATGTCTAAGCGATTGGGGTGTCACTCACTAACAAACTGGCCAGTCCCTCTGGAATAGACATTCTTGGTGGTGATTTAGAAGGTGCATTTATACAGTAGTCTCCAACTTCATTACTACACCGTTTCCTTGGATACTGAACATTTTGCATATAATTACGAGAGGGATGTTAACAATGCTTGATGATTCTAATGGTTTTAATAAAGTTTTTCATATGACTCGGTTAGAGATTCTCTCTTTTTTTTTTCCCCTTTAATTTTCTGTGTCAGAGAGGAAAAACAAAAGGGAAGTGATTTTTGTCAGCTAATTTGCACAATTTCTTTTGAGCCAAGAACAGGTTTTATTTCATAAAGTGTGGAAATCCTGCATGCTATTTGTGGAATTATGTCGCTGAATGGGTTGTAAATAGGAGTGGAAGTGCTACTATTCATCGTAACATCAAATTCACACTGTTTGCGAACAATCTTACAATAGTAGAGAAAAAGCTGTTTAAATGCTGGGCAGTAAACAAAATTTGTTATGGGTGTGAAAGCATTTAAATACTTCATGTGTCTATTTAAGACTTGGGTATTTTGATAGTGTTCAGTATGTTTCCCGAAGGTACTTTCTGCTCTTTACACACCATCTTGGTTGTCTCAACTCCGGCTGTTGTTTGACAAACAGTTTGAGCTGCCATGGACATGGAAAGGATCCCTCCCGCCTGCCCCAGGCACCCGTTCCCATCTTCCTCCCTCCCTTTTGTTCACAGGCATATTTGTGCTAGGGCAGCTCAATCCCCAGTGAGAACAAAATCAACAAAAAATAGTGAGAAAGAAAAGAAGGAAAGAAGAAAAGAAAAAGGGATGGCGGGGTTGGTTTGAGCCCAGGACAGCCTCTTTGGTGGCCATGGTGGCTTATCGTGCCATAAAGTGATCACTAAGCTGTGGCATGAAGTGACTGTGCCTGACAATGCTAGCTCTTCAGCTCTCTTGCAGAGTGTCCACAGCTCTCACTAAGAAGTTGGTAGGAGCATCAGGCTGTGATGCTTGGGCTCCTACGATGACCTATGGGGATGCATGGTGTGTCACGGCCCGTTGCTGATCTTGCATGTGAGTGGACAGCCCTCTGCCTGTTACCTGCATGTTGTGCAGCGTGCCTGCTTGTTCCCTTTGCTGCAAGGGATGCGTTTATACGCACTGGGGGACGTCTGATTTGGAGCAATATTTTTGCATGTTTAAGGGTTTTTTAAAATAATTAATGGTTTTGTGTTCTCTGGAGCTTCATTGGACATCAGGATACCTGCTAAAAACACAGCAGCAAGGATTTAAACTCTTAAATTGCTGCAGCTGTCACAGAATGTGTAGCTACGTGAGGCACGAGGGCAGCTGAGCAGAGAAATGGGCTCTCAGAGTGTGTGTTTGTGTCACTCACACCCGAACTGCGCTCACTCACTGAAACTGGTTTTTAAGTTTGAACTGGGGTTTTTTTAGTCCAAAAGAAACTACTTTATGTTCTTCCTGATATTTTTTTCTTCAATTTATTGTGTAGCTCATTTAATAAAATAAAGTCATTACCCCAAAAGCCACAGAACAGAATGTCATGCAGCAGCATGGGAACATAAACGCTAGGGTTGCAGGTGAGATGGCTCCTTTGCAGCACATGCGGTTGTATTGCAGCCCTCACACTGGCTTTCATATGCTAAAAGCTACTGAGAGCCTTTTCTTATAAAAATGGTACAGATATACATTATAGCCACAGACTCCTTATCCATAATGGTTTCACAAGAGAGCCATGCTTCCTTTGCCCCCTTCTGTATGGATTTGTAATTTTCCTGGGTTGTTTGGGGTTTTTTTGTAAGTGTTGCTATTTCACAGAATAACAGAATACCTAGGTTGGAAAAGATCTTTAAGATCATCAAGTCCAACCGTTCCTGTCCTATGCTAAACCATATCCCAAAGTACCTCATCTACCCTTTTTTTAAACACATCCAGGGATGGTGACTCCACCGCCTCCTTGGGCAGCCTGTTCCAGGCCCTGACAAGTCTTTCAGTTAAGAACTTTTTTCTTACATCTAATCTGAACCTGCCCTGGCACAGCCTTGTGCCACTTCCCCTTATCCTATCTCCTGTCACCTGGATGAAGAGACCATCTCCCACCTCTCTACAACCTCCTTTCAGGTATTTGTAGGTGGAGGTAAGGATCCCCTCAGCCTTCTCTTCTCCAGGCTGAACATCCCCAGCTCCTCGTATGATTTGCCCTCCAGCCCCTTCCCCAGCCTGGTTGCCCTTCTCTGGACTCGCTCGAGGATCTCAATGTCCTTCTTATGGTGAGGAGCCCAGAACTGGGCACAGCACTCAAGGTGTGGTCTCACCAATGCCGAGTACAGGGGCACAATCACTTCCCTAGACCTACTGGCCCCACTATTTTTGATAGAAGCCAGGATGCCGTTGGCCTTCTTGGCCACCTGGGAACACTGCTGGCTCATATTCAAAGTCATCATTTCATAACTCTTTCTTGCTCTATACTTTCATCTTAAAAACAAAGAGGAAAAGGATAGTGCAGCTTCAGATCAGGCAAAGATGCTCCTGATGACTTTGATCTTTGACCTGATGACCAACTTCTGACAGAAGTTGGGTTTTTTTTTAACCTTTCTTGAGGTTTGCAGGGGTCGGATTGAAATGGCAGCTGCCTATCAGTCACTGCGTAGAGGAGCCGGAGGAGGAACAGCTGTATGCAAGCAGTGCTTTCCTACATGAAACTTAATTTTCAATTGACCTTTTTAATTCAGCAGCAATGAGCCTCACTGGGCATGAGGTAACAGTTATTATTTAGACTGAAGGTGAGAAGTTTTCTCCATCTCTTGCCAGAGGAAAAAAATGAGGTAGAAAGATGAGTATGTGCCTGGGATGCACGAGGTGTGAGTTTGCTTCTGTGGGATGCTCTAAGAGGGAGCATCCATGTGCCTTTGCCCAGGGCATGGCACCTTTGGCATGGGGTGTGAAGAGCAGAGCAGTTCAGGGATGTGGCTTAGGGGCTGGACTCAATGGTCTCTGGAGGTCCCTTCCAACCCTTACAATTCTGTGATTTTGTGGGATGTTACAGGGTTGCTGACTCTATTTCTTCTCCTGGTGCACAAGGCGAAGACACAGAGCCAGAGGCTGGCTGTGTTTTAGGGACGTGGATCAGCAGGTCGGGGAGATGTGCTCCATTCCTTAGCGAGCACTACCTTGGACATTTAGTGTCACGGACTGCAAGATGTCCACCTTGCTAACAAGTTTGCTGCTTGTCAAAGGATGTAAGGGACAGGGTGATTCCCATTAGGAGGATTTATCTGCTGGGGCTGCGAGGAGTCGGTGTAGCACTGCTACAGGATGGGCTCCCAGCAGGAAGGGAGGAGACCAGGCCAAGGAGGCTGGCAGCAAACTAGGGTGAGATGTGATGAATGCACGGTCAGAGGGACCAGGCCTGACACTGTCTCATGTGATTGGGTGATTTACCCCAGACAGTGCTTGGTGGGCATTTGCTTTCTGTTCAGACTTCAAGAGAAAAGATTTGCAACTTGACCTTGGGTTGCAGATGGTGCTGACTCCAGGAGAGCGAATGGAGAAGGGTGAAGCATTGAAAGATGTGCCTCTTCTTCCTAGGGACTGCCACCTTCAGCAACATTACAGGGTCATGACAGTTGTTGTTGTTGTTATTACTTGCTGTTGTTACTGCATTATTATTATTATTATTATTATTATTGCCCCTGCCTTACTGGTCTCCGTTTCGTGATCAGTGTCTCCAGTTAACTTTACAAGATCTAGACCTAATTTTGAAGATTGAACCCAAACTCCTGACTTGTTAATAAATGTTGAGTTTTGAATGACAACTGCTGCGATGGTGGTGAGAAACATAACTGTATGGCTCTCCATTTTGGAAATTCAGGCCGGTAATGCTAATGAGCATGGCTTTGATGGGAAACCCCCTTGCCCAAGTGAGAGCTGTCAGAAGGAGTACAGGGAGGGGTCTTGTGGTGTTTGTGCCTGTTTTCTGATCTGGAAATGGCTAAGTGTGGGAACTAACCCATCCTTCACATACAGATGAAAGCCAGGGAACTCAAGGGTGCGATCAGGGCAGGTGTAGGTGCTTTGCAGTCAAAGATCTTTCTCTTCTCAGTGATGGCTAGTGATAGGACAAGGGGCAGTGGGTGCAAGCTGGAGCATAGGAAGTTCCGTGTGAATGTAAAGAGGAACTTTTTCACTGTGAGGGTGACAGAGCCCTGGGACAGACTGGCCAGAGGGCTTGTGGAATCTCCGTCTCTGAGACATTCAAACCCTGCCTGGATGCATTCCTGTATGATTTAGTCTAGGTGATCCTGCTCTGGCAGGGGGGTGTAGGACTAGATGATCATTCGAGGTCCCTTCCAGCTCCTAACATTCTGTGATTCTGTGACAGCCAGTGGGTGTGGGTGCTTCAGGGACGTGCAGTGCCCGTAAGGATTGCAGGGAGTCCACAGTACTGCTTCCTGGCATGGTGGGTGGTGAGCCTTGCCATGCAGCTTTGGCTGCTGGCCTTGTTCAAAAGGCCTTTTATGGAGACAGGGCAGAACATAGCTCTCCAAGGCTGTTTTTGCTGGTTTTCCATAGAATTGTTAAGGTTGGAAAAGACCTCCAAGATCATCTAGTCCAACCTTCCCCTTACCACCCATATTACTCACTAAACCATGTCCGTAATTACCTCATCCAACCTTTCCATGATGGACTCCTGTGGATATCTGAGGGAACATGCTTCTCCCAAGGGAAGCGGGGAGCTCTGTTAGGGAAAGAAAAAACACAACTTTTTCTGTTTTAATTTTGTCTGGTTTGGACATAAGAAACTGGGTCATAAATGCCGTCATCCTCTTCCTGAGGTTTTGCCTTTAACACCAGGCATTTTAAGAGCACTTTTCCAAGGTGATTACCAAAACTCTCAATGAAGAGGTACCTCATTTAACATAGCAAATGCTGATTGCTGTGAAGATATTTTGAACAGATACTGTGCAGTGGTGTCTGTCATTCTCCGGGACATAAATAACCACTGGACTGTAGATGACTGTGTGGGTAACTGACGGCTTATGGGTAACCTCTTTTCTGGCACAGAAATAATGGGTTGTTTGTTCCTCCAGTTGAAATTCTGATGTGTTTTGATGTTTCTGATTTACATTTTTAGCACTGTTCCCGATTCAGTGTTCTGGGAATGGGCTTTAAAGTTAGTGTTTATTTTGGAGTACTGGTTTTCCAGCAAACAAATATGTGATTAGCAATTAATGGTTTTGCTATAAATAAACAAAAGCAAGCAGTTCAGCTTTAAATAGTGATCTCTGCTCTGTGGAGCTTTTAATTGGGCTGTGCCTGCAAAGTTGAACCTTTCCAAACACGCAACAGGCTTTGAGGGACTCCCAGCTGCGGCGACTGAACTGGCCGAGTTGGAAAGCTGAAGCCATAGCGGTTGGAGTTAATGTTTGGTTAGCTAAAAAGTGGTTGTCATCTCAAATATCTCTGTGTGAGCAGGCCATTGGAAGGGGGGGCAGACGTGTGCGTATTTCAAGTGTGGGTGACTGGTTCGAATTTGGATGCGGTGGGAGTTTCAGCAGACAGAAGATTTCCAGCGCTGCACTGTTCTGTGGCTGCTCACTGGGGAGCAGATGCCTGGCAGAGGTGGGACTGGATTTGGGGACTAGTGGTGAAGCCAGCACAGGTCTGTCTATCTGAGTGCCACCGGCATTCCCTCCTGTGTGTCATGTTATGATAGCCCCTGAAAAATAATTGGATTCAGCACATTGGATGGATTCAGGTATTTCTAGTGCAGATAGTTGGTCCATTCTTCCTTGCAGTGATTTGGCGTTAACGCATGGGCTGGAAAGAAAACTTGGGGGTTTCTGTCCTAACTTTGTTCAGTTTAAGGCTGACTCTGTCTATTTTGCTCTTTCCCACACCATGTGGATTCCACTTATCTATGAGAAACTGTGATGTATTTTTCCCGATTTATCCATGTGTTGCTTCTTTCTTGGGCAGGAGAACTGATTTCCGTGTCCTGAGCTGGATGCAATATTTAAAAGGGATGGCAGGAGCCCTTTCTCCAAATGTTGCCTGTTTGAACCCACTGCAGCCTTCCTGATTTTTTGCACAGGAAGTTTTAGAAAGCAGAAACCATATTCATCAATGATAATTTCTCTTTGGGTTATTTTTCTGTGGGCTTAGGGTAGGTCCAAATTTTCAGAGGCTACTTCATCAGGGGGTTAATGGGAGGCAGTTTTTTGGGAGTTGTCTCAAACTCCAAGGTAGTCACTCTGCAGTGTCTGGAAGTGTCCCACTCTTCAAATATTTATAAACATTGATCAGATACCCTCTCAGTCTTCTTTTCTCCAGGCTGAACAGCCCCAGTTCATTCAGCCTTTCCTCGTAGGGAAGATGCTCCAGGCCCTTAATCGATTATCTTCGAAGCTCTCTGCTGGACTCTTTCCAGGATAGTGGAATTGTGGAATGGCTTGGGTTGGAAGTGACCTTCAGTGACCATGTAGTTCGACCAGATAGCCTTTTCCCCCAGTCTACATTGTATGCTGTGGGTTTTTTAATACAGGGCTTTTGTATGTTCATTCATGTTTTTTTCTCTTTGCTGTATGCAAAGGTCTGGACCATTTGAGCCGCTTTACCTCTGCCTGAGGGAGATAGATGGTACTTTTTCCTCTGAGAGTAAAAGCTTACCCCAGTCCTTCCACCTACATACCTATTATGGCCCTGGAAACAGTAGTCGTAAATCTCATAGACTTCTTTCTTACTATAAGCTATAACCAAATAGTTTATACAAGCCTGTGCAAGCTGTCAGTAGGAGTATGTGCAGTATCCCGAACACAGAGCAGACCCGCAGTGGCCAGCAGCGCCTGGGACTGGCAGGAATGAGTTTGCAGGAAAACAGTTGTGGAAGAGCATCTGGTCACGGAGTGGGAACTGAGCCTTGCGTGGGAAGGGTGGAAGATACTTTTGCCACTGCGGCGCCGCCGTGTTAGCATCAGTGCTGTGCCTTGGATCTCACTAGTGCTTGTTCCATTCCTGCATTTCACTGGGCACTGTGAAAAGCAGAAATTGGATTGCTCTAGGCTTCTGTACAAAAGGGTCTCTGGTCTTGATTGCATTTATTACTTGCATTATAGTAAGGGTTTATAGTAAGGATTTATAGTAAGGGCTTATAGTAAGGACTTGCAAAGAGCCCAGTCGAATCGCCGCGCATGTCCCAGTGTACGTAGCTGGAAGGGATTCCGTGGCAGGTTGTGACCCTGCCTGATGGTCCTCAGCAGCCCTCCAGGTGTCTGAGCTGAGCCCATGCACTTGACATTCAGGGGTGCAGCTCAGTAGAGATCTGGATGTTTTGGGAGGATCCAAATTAATGTGTGGTGAAGGAAGAGCTAGGGAAAGCCCTGCAGTGACAGGAGCAGGACTCTGGGACTCACCATCCTGGATTTTTTGCATCAACATTGTACTTAGAAAGAGGTTTCAAAACAGAGCTCTTTGAAGAGGGCAGGAGGAGATATATGAGATAAACTTATGGAAAAAAAAAAAATTAAAAAGCCAAATAAGTAAGAAATAAGCAAGTAGCCCCCATGAAAATAACTGGCTCATTTTGAAACTGCCTCAAAGCTTCCCCATTTTACAGTGATTAAGAAGCAGGAGCCTGGAGGAACTGGAGTTTCATAAAGCCTGAAAACTGGCTATTAGCCTTTTGTTTCCCTGGGGGCAGACCACCAAGGGACAAGCTCAGACCCCTTGTAAGGTAGCTCCCGGGAATTCCCTTTTGACAGATCTCACATGGTGGCAAATTATTCCTCCCCTTTCTCCCCCCTACCATTTCCCCAAGTCACGTTTCAAGGGGGAAGGGAGAGTCAGACATCTCCTTTGCACCCGCTCAGGAAGACAAATGATACCTGACTGCTGCTCACAAGTGGGAGCATTTGCCGATGAACCGATACTTGGCAAAAAAATAGGTGGTGTATGGAAAAATCCCCGGCACCTGCTAGCAAAACCAAGTTATTCATAACATGCGTCTGGGTGGCTAAATCCCCACTTCCTAAGGCCGGCCTGGAATTACACCTGGTACAGACTCAGCTACCATTCTCCCGCGTAAAACTATATGCAGTCAGTGGGAGGATTTGCAGCTCTAAGAAAGGTCAGCATTTATAGCACTGTCTCTTGCAAGGGCTTACTGTGCAGAAACGGTCATTTTGTCTTCATCTCCACTTTTTTGGGGATAAACACATCAAGATATAATCATATACATGGATAATCATATCTTTGTGCTCACTGGGGAGGCTTCTTCTGCTGGGGAAGAAGATGGGGAA
>VZTU01018755.1:0-12707 GCA_013400835.1 Zapornia atra
TATACTATTATGGTACTCAAATAAAATAATTTTCTGTATATTATTATTATATTAATTCTATTAATTGTAATATTTATAATTATTATAATAAATAAAATTGAATAAGAAATCAAAATTTTATTACCCTTGTGGGATTTACTATTGTGGTTTTTAATCCCACGTCCTCTTGTCCCAGTAAGACAGCCCAGTGGTTCAGCATTCTGCTGGGGGGGTAGCCAGTGACCCCCCTTTTGCACACTGCAAGTGAGTTACCAGCATGCATCGCACAGACAGCACCATCTCTCGGCCCAGAGTACAATAGGAACAGTGCAGAGCGAGTTGCAGTCGCTGGGTGACAGCTCCCCAGCACGGCAGCACAGCACTGGCTCCAGCACCCGTTTCACCACAGCTTGGAGACACATTTGCACCCCCGGGGGCAGAGAGATGGGTAACAGAGACAACCCAAAAGGACCTGAAAGCCACCCCTCAATCCATCCCCAGCACGCCGGCGAGAGGGGGTTGCACACACGTGTTGGCATCGTAGGGCTGGAGGTGCTGGGCCCATCCCTTCCCTTGGGAGAGGAAATTCCCCTCCCCAGCAAACCTCTGCTTGGAACGGGAAACTGTGGGGATTGGAGACCCTGGGGACAGGAAAGCATCACGGGGCTGGAAATCATTGCTGGGATGGAGAGCGCCGTGGGCATGGGAAACTAGGGTGGGGATGGGACAGCATCGTTCCGGCCAGGAACTCATTGGCAGGGTGGGAAATCCTTGCGATGGGACCTGTTTGTGGGATGATGACCCACAGCCTGGCTGAAGCAGGTGCTGGCAAAACAGTCACACNCCAGGCTGCCACCACCCTCTACCTGCCAATGGCTCACCCCATCAACCCTCTTTGCTTCCTCCAGCGGAGAGGGTCCCAGCGGTTAGGGCCAGTGTGCTGCCATCAGGGTTGGGGGACGGCGAGGCCATTCTCCATGACGTCCCCAACTCCGTATGTTTCCTCAACCAGCTCCCTGGCACCTACGAGTATGTGGAAGAGGAGAGCTAACTCTAGGAGAGTGTGGTTTCAGCAGAGCTGAAGGACAGCAAGGACACTGACCCTGATGTCCCTTCTTTCCCCAACAGCCTTGCCAGCACCACAGTCCTCGAGGAGCTCCATGACTCCTCGGGGAATGTGGAGTGCTGTGACAGCCCACCAGATCAAGCGCTGGGAACACAACCAGGGGACAACAAGGCCACAATCATGACCACTAGTGTCCCGAGCTTGACTGCTGAGGTCCTCCACAATCTCCCTGACATCTACGAGTAGGTGTCAGGGGACGGCTGCTCCAAAGAGCAAACCCTCAGAGAGGGGGTGGGGAGGTGAGGGGGTGAGAGGGTGGGGGCACAGGGGGATGCCCCCCTGTGCTGCCAAAATCCCCAACTTGACCACATCCCTCAACAAGCTCCCCCACCCCTTGGACTGTAGGGCAGAGGGCATCTTCAACATGGATGAAGTGGCAGTACTGCTGATGGACAGAGCAGACATCTTCCTCGATGTCCCCAACAGCCTTCCCAGTGCTTCCTCCTTCCCCGAATTCCCAAACTACCTGGAGTACGAGGAGGAGGGTGACTGGCCCAAGGACCATCTGGCGGCAGCAATGCTGTGGGACACAGACCCCTTCTGGGGGGTGGTGGCCTCCCCCTTGCAGGACTCCCAGGGGAAGCAGGGCCAGGCGGTGGCAGACCTCCCCAGCGGGCTGCCACCAAGTCCCACCCTGGAGACTTCTGAGGAGGGATCTCCAGAGATGTCTGAGGAGTCAGCAGAGGACAGTCCTCCAGAGAGTCCCCCGCAGAGTCCTGGGCTCCCCAGCACCCCCCACCCCGCCTAGTCCAGCTTGTGCAAGAGGCTCTGCAGAGGCAGCCCTGCGTGCTGTTGACCAGCTGGAGCCCCCTGGCACATCCCTCTGCTCGGTCCCATCTCCAGATCCCCGGCTGCTCCCCAGCGTCATCCCCCCAGCCCGGCCCACCTGGCGGAGGAGGCCCTGCGGAGGCAGCCCCGCATGCTCTTGACCCGTTTGCCTCAGGTACCAGCTGCCGGCTTAGGCCCTGCACCACCTGGCACCTCTGGGAACAAAGAGACCTCCCTGAAGGACAGCCTGACACCCCACAAGAAGCAGAAGATGGTGGCCAAACACACCTGAACGCTGACCAGCAGGAGCTGAGGGGGACAGCGTGGCTGCCGGTGGCAGGTGGAAGCTGACAGCAGGCCTATTTCTTGTTGGCAATAAAAAGGGGTTAACTAGTATGGCCACCTGCTCCTTGCTTCCTCTCAAAGCAACAACCAAAAAGCCACTTGGCAGGAGAAATGACCGTGACTTTGGAAGCGCAAGGACATTCACAGGTACACTTAGTCCTCTGGCAGTCGTTACCGATGGGCCAGAAGCCCTCAGATAGCCCTCCCCAGACCTGTGAACCCACAGCCACTTTATGTAACTCCTGACCAGCTGTTTATCACCTTCAGGAAGGGTAGTCAGGCTCTTAATTCTGTTGTACTGTGTGATACTAATGTATGACAAGATATTATCTGTGTTTGTCATCCTTGGATAGTATCTATATGTAGCATTTCTGTCACTTCCAACTCTTGGGCCACATAGCTTCATTTAATAAGGTCACTCAATTCATGGGGAAGAAAGGGGGGATGCTTCCTCATCCCCGTTTTCCTTCAGACTTTTTACAACAGCCTTTGAGAACTTTGATTTTCCCTGGAATGTTCAGACTAGCTTGTATCTGTCACTTGCTCTCCTGAATGTTCTTCAAGTCTTAAGTATTACAAGAAATTGGTTTAAGAATACTGCCAGGAGATTTTCCATGGATCTGAAGTTTCAGGGGGTGGCATGGTTCATGGGATAGTACAAGCAAATGTCTAGACAAAGAAATCTGTAGACTCTGTGGCTACCCAAACCTCAAAAACTGAGGCTGTATCTGAGACAGAAAGAACCCCTGCAACAATGACTGTAGCTACTCAGACATCACAGAGTGCAGCTCCTCCAACTCCGACAAGCACTATGGCTACTCAAAGCTCAGAGGCCGACTATGTAGTCAGGAAGCCAACTGGTACCAGTATTGGTCACCCCTATACAGAAGCAGAAATGTACAAAGAAATCAGTCAGCATCGTGAAAGACATTGATGAACCAGGACCACCAGAAGCACCTGAAGAAGAGGCGATACCAGAGGTTGTAACTCGATCCTTGTCTCTGAGTGAGCTAAGAAACATGAGAAAGGATTTCAGCTGCCTCCCAGGGGAGCACATTATCACTTGGCTACTCTGATGCTGGGACAATGGGGCCAGCAGCCTGGAATTAGAAGGGAGGGAGGCCAGGCAGCTGGGATCCCTGTCGAGAGAAGGCAGCATTGACAAGGCGATCGGAAAGAAGTCCCAAGCCCTCACAGTCTCTGGAGGTGACTCCTATCAAGTGTAAGGGAAAGGTACCTGTTCATTGAAGATGTTGTGTGTTGACCAGGCAAATGGACAACCATGGAGTGGGGTATTCAGTATTTGAGGGAGTTAGCTGTGTGAAAAATGGTCTGTTATGATCCTGATGACCAACAGCTGCCCACCAATCCCGATGAAGTCCTGTGTTCCCGACCCATGCGGCACAACTTTGTGCGAAGTGCACCAGCATCATATGCCAACTCACTGGCCATACTGGACTGGGGGAAGGAAGATGCACCAACAGTGGACGAGGGGGCTGGCCGACTCCATCTATTTGAAGAAAGCCTCTCTTCCTCCCTTGTCTCAACTGTGGAGAAGTTATCCCAAAAGGTCGGGCAACTCAAAGAGGATATGTCCTACTGCCCACCTGTACAGACTACCATTACAGGCATCAGAAGTAGGCGTTTCTCTGTTTCAGAAAGAGCTAATAAAAACTACATTACACAAGTCATCCTTTGGTTCTACCTGCACGACCATGGTGAAGACATGAGGAGGTGGGATGGGACACACACCTCAGCCCTCCAAGCCAGAGTGAATGCAGGTTAAGGGACCAGCTCAGGAAATTCATTTTTTAGTAATAAAATGGCAAGATGGGCTTCTTCAGATCCCCATGGATGTTATCAATAAAATAGCAGCAATGTCTCCTCCAACCAACAAAAAGGAGACACAGGCTTTCTTAGGCACTCTGGGTTTCTGGCAAATGCATATCCCCTCCTGTAGTCTCATTGCCAGCCCTCTCTATCATGTAACCCGGAAGAAGAATGATTTCCAGTGGGGCCCTGAGCAACGACAAGCTTTTGAACAGATCAAACAGGAGACAGTCCATGCAGTAGCCCTTGGGCCTGTCCAGAGAGGGCCAGGTGTAAAAAGTGTGCTCTACACTGCAGCCGGGGAGAATGGCCCTACCTGGAGTCTCTGGCAGAAGGCACCAGAGAGACTCGAGGCCGACTGCTGGGGTTTGGAGTCAGGGCTAGAGGATCCAAGGCACCAACAGGAAAGGAAATACTGGCTGCATATGAAGGGGTTTGAGCTGCTGCAGAAGTGATTAGGACTGAAGCCCAGCTCCTTCTGGCACCCCAACTGCCAGGGCTGGGCTGGATGTTCAAAGAAAAAGCCCCATCCACACACCATGCCATTGATGCTACATGGAGCAAATGGGTCGCACTATGGCGCAGCAGGCTCGAATAGGAAACCTCAATCAGCCAGGAATCCTGGAAGTCATCACTGATCGGCCAGAAGGCAAACATTTTGGAACATCACCAGAGGAAGAGGTGATGCGTTCTGAAGAGGCCCCTCTGCATAACGAACTGCCAGAAGCAGAAACAAAAGCCACTGAAGCAGCACAGTTACACCAAACTGCAACATTCCACCCCTCACCTTTGCGAATCACATATATGAGAATCATCCTTAAAATCCTCATCCCAACAGAAATTCTCTACAATTATTCCACCACCCAGCTATGCTCAGTCTGTTCTGCCCACTCTCTCATCCAAGAAGTGTCCTTATCTCAAACTCCTCGAGCCCCACGTTGGGCACCAAAAAGGACTGTGGTGGTTTTGGACCTAACTAGAGACCAAACACCCACCAAGCCGCTCGCTCAGTCCCACAGGAGAAACTGGCAGAGCCACCGTGGATTGGGATAAGGACATTTTACTGGCAAACATCAAAGTGAATACAGAACAATAATGGCTCATTACACAAACACCCAGTGCTGGCACAGAGTACCTTATTGACCCGACGATTACAGAGGGCTGCCTGATGGTAAGAACCAACTGACCCAATGTCCCAGCCACACTCCAACTGTCCCAAAGGCAAAGAACAGCTCCCACCCTTCCCCAAGCAGCTGCTTTTATGGGCAAATGGTGTCAGGTGGTGTGGAAAACAGCTCTGGCTAACTCAGCTCACCTGGGCTGACTCAGCTCACCTGTGTTGGCTGATTGGGGATGTCAACTCTGGCCTGGACAGAACCAGGACAGTACTGATGCAAAAAGACATGCAGAAACCATATCAATAGAAATGTGGACATATCTTAAATGGCCAGATCCACTAATGTGTGTGACATCCGTTTGCCAAATTTGAAGAGGTGCCGGGCCTTGAGGGTTGACCCCCATAGGAGGTGCTACAGCAACAGACTGGCAATCAGGACAAGCTTGGATGGTCTGTCATGCTTGATCCTGTGAAAGGCAGAACATGTGACGTACTGTGTTTGCCCTCTGGTGATAAAAGGTGTGTGACAAATGTGCTTGCTGAAACACATCAGGGAGTATAACCATTCCAGCAAGAGTGTCAGCCAATTGATTTCCCTGCACGATGGGGCCAGGCAGGGATGTGTGTGATCTAATGTGCATTATAAAATAGGGGTGACATCGCTGGTTCAATAGATTTTGGAGTTCTCTAAGCAAAGCATGAAGAGAGGGGTTTCCTACGTCCTTGAGGTAAGACCCCTCTAAGGGGACAACTAGGCCAGTAACATATCCTAAAGCAGAAACAATATTGAGCAGCTGAGGAAACCTACGAAAGCACCAGACCACAGCTACAAGCTCTACAATTTGTGGGGACCCAGACACCTTCTCAATATCATTTTCCCAGTCTCCTGCTGAGTTTCTCCATACTGCAACTGAATTCCCTGTTTTTCCAGAGCCATCTGTAAACAGGGTGAGAGCATGGAGAACAGGTGTCAAACTGAGGTTGGAATCCTTCCTCAATCCCGTAGAGCCTAAAGTCACAAAGAATCGATGATGTGGAAGGTGTACTGAAATGCAGCCGCTAAAATCAGCCAGGGCAATTTGCAAAGATTAACTTGACTGTAAAAGCCAATCTACTTTATGTTTTGTCATTGGCAGTGTGACTGAGTGTGGATCACACCCCATCAGGGAGAATGCCCCCTCTGTATCAGCATTGCTGTTAATTCGCGTCTGGCTACAACTGTTTTCATAAATTGATGCAGAAGAAAAATTCATTCCAAGGTCACGGGNNNTCTAGGATCCCACTGCCCTAACAACCCAAAGGGTTGGAAGTGCAAATGTATAATGTGCAAGGTAACAGGCAAATCCTCATGTACTCTGTGGCTTTGTCGCTCGTTCAAGGCTCATGATACTCAAGCTAATGCTTCCTTTGCTGAGTCATTAATTCAGCAAGGGGATGCAAGATCAGGATTCCCCTTACATAGTTGCACTAACTGATGTAGTTCTTCTGTGGTCAAGCCCAAGAGGGGCCAAATCCAATTAAGTGCTCCCAATAATTTTTGTAGATCGTTAAAGAGTCTTTACCTGAGGGATGAATTTCACCATCTGTGGCATAATGTTTTAATCAGAGATCTTTGGACCTATGTATTGCCAAGGGGACACAGTTTGGGCCTTTTCTGGAGTAACACAGAGTCTGGCAGCCGTAACTGCCTGAGAAACAGCATGTGCAGTTTCTGTGTTTTCTTCTTACATCCAGGATGGAACCAAAATATTATCCATGTAGTGATAAATCAGGACTTCTGGATAATTTCAGCGCACAGGCGCCAATACTCGAGCCACAAACCATTAACAGATGGTAAGGCACGTTCCCCATGGCAAGACAGTCCAATGATATCTTTGATGCGGTTCCGCTTCATTTTCCAATGGAACAGAAAACTCAAACCATGGTGCATCCAAGGCACTTAAAGGTATGGTAAAAAAACAGTCCTTTCAGTTGATTAGATATTAGAAAAAAATGTTTTACTGAAAGAGTTGTCAGGGCCTGGAACAGGCTGCCCAGGGAGGGGCTGAGTCACCGACCCTGGATGTGTTTAAAAAAAGGGTAGATAAGGTGCTCAGGGATGTGGTTTAGCACAGGATGGGAATGGTTGGACTTGATGATCTTAAAGGTCTTTTCCAACCTGGTGATTCTGTGATTACTGTCTTCTGCCATCACGGAGGAAGCATGGGAGGGGAAGGTGGCCCAGGCTGCAGGGCTCCCATGGGCTCGATGACAGCCTTGATTTGTCTGAGATCCTGCAGCAAACGCCTCTTCCTTCTCTTTTTCAGGACTACAACAACTTGATTATTCCATGAGCTGTCAGATGGAACAATCCAACCAGCATGCAGCTGTTCTGCTACGAGAATCCTGTCATAGCTTCTCGAGTACTGTATTGAGTTCTGGGCCCCTCACCATAAGAAGGACACTGAGGTCCTGGAGCGAGTCCAGAGAAGGGCAACCAGGCTGGGGAAGGGGCTGGAGGGCAAATCCTCTGAGGAGCAGCTGAGGGAGCTGGGGGTGTTNGGTGTTGAGCGTGGAGAAGAGGAGGCTGAGGGGAGACCTTATCACCACCTACAACTACCTGAAGGGAGGGTGCAGAGAGGTGGGTGATGGTCTCTTCAGCCGGGGACAGGAGATGGGACAAGGGGCAATGGGCTCAAGCTGCGCCAGGGCAGGGGCAGATTAGACGTTAGAAAAAAATGTTGTACTGAAAGAGTTGTCAGGGCCTGGCACAGGCTGCCCAGGGAGGGGGCTGAGTCACCTTCCCTGGGTGCTTTTAAAAACATGAGGTACTTAGGGATATGGTTTAGCACAGGATGGGAACGGTTGGACTTGATGATCTTAAAGATGTTTTCCAACCTGATGATTCTTTGATTCTCCTGTGAAAAAGGCCACTGATGCACCCAGACAGGACTATTAGTTTTCCACGTAAGGGCAGGAGTTTGCTGCACATCAGCGGCCCCTATTGTAAAGTCGCTCCAAGCTTCACCGGCTGGGTACATCCCGGCCCACAGAGAGGATGGCGGGGAGAGCACGAACCGCTCTGGCCCCGGGATGACTACCGCGTCCCGGCAGCCAGGAGCCACCGGCCCCACGCCTGCTGAGGCCCTACTTCGGCCTCTCGCCGATCGCCTTTATGGTGATATTTGGAGCTGCAGAAGTCCTTCTACCCGTGTGTCTGCCTGACTGGCGCTGAACGCATGTTCTCCCACGAGTGCTGCCACGCCAGCCCGCCTGTTGCAGTTTGGTGTAACTGCTGCTTCAGTGGCTTTTGTAAGCTGCAGTTACAGCTTTCTGCAAGCCCCGTATTTTGAAAACATTGGTACATTCAAGGCCAAATTTGAGACTAAGCCCATCAGAGCTGGTCACAGCACCTCTGGGAATCACATATAGGAGAAAAAAAACTGCTGGCAGGGGCACTTTGCCACCGGAGCCGGAGTGAGAAGATGTAACAAGCTGCACAGACTCCAAGGCCAGGCCTGCAGGAGGGGGGGGATGAAGAATGCAGAAAGAGAGTTTCCCCTGCAGCTCGTGGTGGAGACCATGGTGAAACGGGTGTCCCCCCAAAGCCCATGGATGAGGACGGGGAGCAGAGACATCTATGCCCTGTGAAGATTGATCCACGCCTCAGCAGGTTTGCCAAGGGACTTGTGACTTTGCGGGTGACCAGGCCGGGGGGTCTGGACCCGGACGTCAGCACCCTATGGAGGGGAGAGTCCTGCTGAGAGGCCTGTGGTGAGGGGATGACTCCCCGATAGAGAGGACTCACGCTGCAGAAGGTCGTGGACACGACTCTCGCGTGGGTGGGACCCCACGGTGCCGCAGGGGAAGGGTGTGTGTATGTGGAATCCCCCCCCCCACAGCTGAGATGGAAGACAGCTTGGGAGGAACGGACTGAAACCCCTCACTCTCCATTCCCTGCCCCCCCTGTACTGCGAACGGGAGGGAAGAAGGGAGCGAATCTCTGATTAAAGTCATGAGTGCGAAGAGGCGAGGGGTGGGGGGAGGAAGTAGAAGTGATAATATCTGGGGAAGAAAAGCAGCTTGTTGGGAATCGCCGGAACCCCACTGCCCATTCCCTGCCCCTCCCCACGCCATGTTGTGGGGGGAAGAAGGGAGTAAAATTGTGATGAGTTTTGTTTGCTAAGAAGGGAGGGGTGGGGGGAAGGTGCTTGAAGACCTGGCCGCTTCTTATCTCGTTCCGGTTCACTGGGTGTAGTAGTTGTAGTAAGTAGTAATAAATCACCTTTTTCTTTCCTTTATTCTGTGCTGCGTCTGTTTTGCCCATTGCACTAACTGGAGAGTGATCCCTCTGTCCTTATCTCAAGCCCTAAGCCTCCCAATATCTATTTTCTCCCCCTTTTCGGCTGAAAGGGGGAGTGAGCGAGCGGCTTGGTGGGTATTTGGCCTTTGGTTAGGGCCAAAACCACCACACCGCCTCAGCAGGGTGCCTTGCGGCTCCCCGGGCTGTCAGGGGCCTGCACGGTGGCCGGCTCACGCCACCCAGCGCTACAGATCGTGTGTTGCATCGGCCTTAACAACATGCGAGTGATTAGCTTCCAGTCATGGGGCGTAACCAAGTGCATGTCAGCAATGCCTTCTGGCAGAGTCATTGTAAAGGAGGCGGCCAGGCCCTGACTTGTCACGGGCTTCCGAAGCGCCTTAATAATTCCATAGTTCAAAGGCTGCCACCGGGAACCATGCTGAGAGCTGAGTGACACTGGGAATGCATTCAACATCTCAACGTTCCCCTCCTCCTGGGCCCTCCGGAACCCTTCACTCCCATCTGGGGGGTCAGGCGGAAACAAGCACGGCTTTTCCTCAGGGTTCACGGCTCCTGGATCACGGGGATCACTGGGAGGCACCGAGTCCAGAAGCCTGTCTGGGATCCTCAGCCTTCTGACCCTCTTCTTCCTGCCAGCACCCAGCAGCCAAGCCCCGGGTGGCCTCCAGCACCCTGGTTGTCCTTCCCTGTGGCTGGCAATGCCCTTGCTGGCAGCAGCCTCCGCTCTGCTGGGGCCTAGGCCAAAGCCCCAGAGTCCCCCACCTACACCTGCTGCCCCAGTCCTGAAAACGGATGCACCTTCTAGAGGGTTTAGACACAGAGTTTAGTTCTGTTGTTAATAAACCACTGGCTCTTTGTACCACTCCTTGAATGTCTAGGGATTGGAGGGTGTGAGCTCTGCACACGTCTGGCCACAGACATGTCTTCTCACCCCATCACCTCCACTCGCTGGCCAGTCCCCATCACTCCACCTTTCCTCATCCTCTTCCCCATTATCCCCTTTCCTATGTCTTTTCCCATTAAGTTTCCTCTTTTTCTCTGGCTTCTCTGACCCCCAACCTAATGCACAGCCTTCAGCAGCACTGCGAGGCACAGATGGTGCTCCAAAATGTGCCACAGATGAACACAAGGAGACTCACATGTGTGCTTGCTGGTTTTATTAGCAGCCCCACGGTCGGGTTCCCAAGCCCATGGCGTGGGGTACTGTCATCCTGCCCACCTCTGTGTCCCCAGCAGGGTGTGGAAGCTTACTCGGCAAAGCCCTGGGTGTCACAGTGGGGTCCCTCCCACTTGTCATAGCACTGGCAGATGAACTCTTCAGCCAGCCGGGAGATGTCATCAGCAGGCTCCAGGCTCTGGGCCACCAGCCAGGGCTTGCCGATTTGCAGGTCAATGGCAAAGCGGAAGGGGTCGAGGTGGAGGAAGCCCTGCTTGTTCTCCTGGCGCACGCAGCGGCCCTGGCCAGAGCACAGGCTCTGGCTGCACAGATCGGCGCTGGCTGTCACATTGACGATGTAGTGGCCCAGGGGCCCCTCCACATAGTCCTTCAGCCTCAGGCACATCTCCTGCAATGGCACAAGTGTGTCAGAGCCCACGTGGCCAGGTAAGGGGGGGGTCCTTGTGGGGAGTGGTGTGGTGCACTCACCTTGGAGGTGCTGTAGTTGAGACTGCCCCAGAGGACGATACCAGCAGCGCCCTGAGCTGCACTCTCCCCGATGGTGTTCATCAGGTCCTCCTGTACCCAAGGGGAGAGAAGAAGTCAAGGGTGCTCAAAGCCCGCTGTGCCACTCACCAGAGAAGGCTCCCTAGACCAAGCCATCAGCCTGAGAGGTTCCCACTGTCCCCACATCCCCATCACCTGGGAAAGGAAGTCAACAGTGCTGTCCAAAGCAATCTGGGAGTAGGGCAGGACTGGGAGGCCACTTTTGGTGATGCCGCGCTGGACAGCAAAGGCTTCAGCAACACGGTGACGGACATAGGCGAGCGCCTTGTTGGTGCCGTTGAGACAGGTGGGCAGGTAGATGCTCGGGTAGAGTGCCCTGCTGCTCTCCCAGAGCCACTTCAGCTCCTTATTCCTCTGCTGCTCCACCACCGGGCACATCCCAGTGTAGGGAAGGCTGTCAAAGTCATTGTTGTAGCAGTTGGGGAAGCCATAGAAACCCCAGTAGCCATGAGGACGGAGGGTCTCACCCAGCTGCAGGGTCTTCTCCATGAAGTCGCGGGCGCTCTGCTCAAACTGCTTTTTGGCCATCTCCTCAACCTCCTTGGGGGGCCACTGCGGGTGCTGCTGCTGCACCAGCTCCTCCGACTTCTGCCGGTAGATATCCATGGAGGCCCAGTTGCGGATCCACAGCGGGCGCCACTTCTCCCAGTCAATGACAGCCAGCCCACCATAGTCAGGGCTGGGCAGGGTGACCTTGATGTCCTGGATGGCTTGTTGGAGGTGGGCCCTCAGGCTGGCATTCTGGGGGAGGCCCCCATTTACTGGCACCCCCTTGGGTGTGTAGTAGGGGAGAAGCCCCAGCTTCTCACTGTAGAAGAGAGTGACATCCTCCCCCATGAAGGACTGCTGATTGTTCACTAAAACATCGAAGACCTCCAGGTTGAGGGTGACATTGTACTTCTTGGCACAGCGCTCGGTGGGGATGTTCCAGATGGTGATGAAGGGGCGGTTGACAAGGACAGGGCCGGGCCCCCTGGCCCAGGCTGTGATGGGCAGGAGCAGCAGAAAGACCCAGCAAGACCACCCTGAGTCCATGGTGCAAGCAGATGCAGGACAGGTCCTAGAGCTGTCTTGGAAGAACCAAGACGGGCTGAGACCTGGGCAGACTTCGACACTTTTATCCCCAGCCTGACCCTGGGCTGGCCTTAGTCCACACCCCGTCCCCAAGCGGTGCCAGTCACCTGGAGTCACCTCTCCACCTCCTCATGTGAAGTCCCCAAAGATAGGAGCGGTCGGAGCCCAGCACGGCAGCCCCAGCGTGGGGACAGCAGCCTGCCAGCCCTGATTAGTGACTGGCCGTGGCGGGCCCCGCGGAGGGCAATGCGGAGAGTCAACACCCGGTGCCGGGCCGGCAATGAGCTGGCCTGGAAAGACAAACAGACACGGTCGGGGCGGGGGGGTGTGAAGGTCACGATGACGACCGTGGGCCGTGCCGGGCAGGCACCGCTGAGGAAGCACAGAGCATCAGCCATGAAATGGCGGGCGGCGGGAGGACACGACTGCTGGGAGGGAGCTC
>VZTU01018760.1:0-50796 GCA_013400835.1 Zapornia atra
ATAATTTAGGTTGGAAGGCACCTCTGAACATCACCTACTCCAATCCCTGCTCAAAGCAAGGCTACCTTAGATCAGATTGTTCAGGGTATGATCTAGTTGAGAATTGAATGCTCCCAAGGACAGAGAATTCCCACTCTCTACAGCATAACCTGTTCCAGTGTTTTATTTCTCTCATGAATTTTTCACTTTTCACCTATTTGGAACTTTTCCTGCTGTATCTTGCACCCACTGACTCTTGCTGTTTTGCTATGAACCTCCAAGAAGAATCCAGCTTCATCTTCTCTGCAACCGTTCATTAGGTAAAGACAGCACCCCCTTTTACTGCAGACTCTAATCTGTAATTTCTCACAATAAATTTCAAATGTTTCTTTTTAACTGTGAATGCCTTAGAACTGATAATCTGCAAAGTATTTAATGACATTTCAGACTTCCTACAAACTAGATACACAGACAACCACCAACGGTCACTGCTGGATACTCAATGTCTCTCTGGTCATTGCCATGTTTGTGTTTATCGCTGTTGGCAAAATAGAATATTTTCCCATTTCAATTAATCAAAATCTGAGCACTCACCTTCTCTGTAATCCGTTCTGTGATGTCATCAATTTCTCTGATTAAGGCATGAATCTCTAGGGCTCCTGCTAACTTCCTCCTGAATGCATTCAGGTTACCATGGAAACCGTTCCACCTTTTATTGAAAAGAATATTTTAGAGGTGTACTTCAGAGGGGAGGATTTCCACAACCAAGTTACTTGAGACTCAGTTCGAAGTAGATGGGCAGGGTTTCTGAACTCCCTTACATACCGATCCACAATTCCCCACAATAGGGACACATCATAGAGATAAATCACAGAATCACAGAATCATAGGGGTTGGAAGGGACCTTGAGAGATCATCGGGTTGAAAACCCCCTGCCAAAGCAGGCTCCCTAGGACAGGTTGCACAGATAGGCTTCCAGACGGGTCTTGAATGTCTCCAGAGATGGAGACTCCACACCCCCCTGGGCATCCTGTCCCAGGGCTCTGTCACCCTCACTGTGAAAAAGTTCTTCCGCATGTTGGTGTGGAACTTCCTATGCTCTAACTTGCAGCCATTGCCCCTTGTCCTGTTTCCACAGACCACTGAAAAGGGACTGGCCATTTCCCCCTGCATCCCATACTTAAGATATTTATAAACATTAATAAGGTCCCCCCTCAGGCTTCTTTTCTCAAGGCTGAACAGCCCCAGTTCTTTCAGCCTTTCCTCACAGGGGAGATGCTCCAGGCCCTTAATCATCTTTGTAGCCTCCTCTGGACTCTTTCCAGGAGATCCCTGTCTTTTTTATACCAGGCAGCCCAGAACTGGACACAATACTCCAGGTAGGGCCTGACCAGGGCAGAGTAGAAGGGGAGGATCACCTCCTTTGACCTGCTGGCCACACTTCTCTTGATGCACCCCAGGATCCCATTGGCCCTCTTAGCCACCAGGGCACACTGCTGGTTCATGGCCAACCTGTCATCTACCAGGACCCTCAGGTCCTTCTCTGAAGAAGCATTAGCCTGGCAAGACTATGGTTTTATTTATTCCAAGTTTTCAGTATGGCACAGGGGGTTGAAAGCTAGAAAGTACTGATCCAGTTTCCTTAAACTCTCAGTAACATCACAATCCCTATCTTCATCCTTTTGGCTCTTTGCTGGTGTGCTGTGAAGTAGCAAAAGCAATATGCCCTTCACCAGGATAACTATGCAAACAGATGGAAGTGTTTTAGCTTCATGCATTTAGTGTGTAAAGTGCATATTTGTCACCAAGAATAGAAACATGGATTTGGCCCTGCCTTGAAAAGGATCTCCACTGTCTGATGTTTGACAGTCATAATGTTAAAAGGAAAATGCATGTGTCACAATTTGCCATTTATTCCAGCCCAAGACTTCCCTTTTTACAGAAAGCTTTACACAGAAGCTTTAAAAGCACACTTACTTCTCATTGAGCTGCTTCCGGCGCTCATATATTGTCTTTGTTTCTTCCTTGTTCTGTCTCTCCAGTTTCATGGCCAGGGCATTGATAGCCCTGATATGAGCATCATCCACTGTGGTCTCCTGTAAAGTGAGAAAGGAACAAAGGTATGTGTTTGAAATGCCCGTGATTAGAGTTTTCCACTGAGGTGTCAAAAATAATTGTATCTCCACGGAAGAATTTTACCTCACTACCAAACATATCAGACAGATGGGGTTTGCTCTACTACAACTGCTGGTGTTACCAGTCCCTGATGAAAAGACAGTGAAGGCAAGAAAGAACACTGAAGACTGTAGATATAATGATCTTGGTCTAGATGAGGAGCCTCAGAGCTTCATTCCTAAGTCAGGCATTCCAGCAGGGCCTCATTTATTGCAGAACATAGGTGCAGTCGCTGGTTATATAGATTGCTGCTGCAGAACTGCTGTTGTGTGGCAGACTGTTCCCCCATCAAACAGGTAGTGAAGTGACTTGTGGCTCTCCTAGGCCTGTTCACCGTTTTTCTATACAAGTTTTTGTCCAGAAGTGCTTTCAACAGGCTTAAAATCTGTACAGCATTGAGAAACCCAGACAACACGTGTTTTCTTCTAAAGCAACATGGCTGCATTTTGAAATAAATTCTAAGTCTTTGAGGAAACTTGATTTCTGTGTGCATACCATAGAAAGGATAATATTTACACATTGGATGTATAAACTGGACTATAGTGGAATAATAGTTCTTTTAGAGCATGATGGATGGCCAACATTGAACACAGCTCCAAGATTCAAAAACATTCTCTATTTTTCTAAGACCAGTAAATCACAAGCTTAACAGGACAACATTAATCACTGGTGTAGTAGGAGCACAGCTGCAGGATGCCAGCACGCTGTTAAAAGAATTATTGACTCCATTTGTATTTTATTTATGCTACATCCATAAGAATGTGCATGCTTTCCATATGTGCTTTACTATTACACACAACCATAAAGTAAACAAGAGCAATCAGTAGACAGCCAAGGATTCAGAAACCCCACAGCCTTTTCTCCTAGGAAGCAGCAGCAGGACATCAATGTAAGATGATCGCTCTCTACCCTCATCTCAGATTTGTCTAGTGGGGAGACCTAGACTGGATGGAGGCACATGCTGTGCCAGGACCAGCCTGCTTCTGTTTGTAACACCCCATGAAGTACTGCATAACTAAGCATCAGTTATGAGGGTGTAACTGTCCCGGCCTTTTTCTGCAGGAGCCATGTTCAGAGTGACACAGGAACAGTTGCTATAAGCTGATAGTATCTAAGGCCAAGAGTTTCCTGCGGCACGTAAAATCTGCCTAAGTTAATGGAAGGACTTTCCTATCCAGAATCTCATGTTCACTGGGATACTGGGTTGTTTCTGCCTCTTTCAACATCCTTCCTTTGGCTGGTACAACCTGTAACAAAGCCGTGGAGCCATCCCTTAGCTCACAGTTCATCTGGTGAGGACTGAGGGACCAATGAATGTCTCTTTGATAACTTTCTGGTGCTGAAGCTGAGTGTTTTGGCTCTCTACCCAATTCCAGTAGGAATGCACTGTCCCAGGAAATTCTGCTGGGCTCTGGAAAGGGGAGCTCAGGGCTTTCTCTCAGGTGTCAGGCATATCTATACTATTACTTTGCATAGAAAAGTATTGTCTCCTGCTATTAGGCAACAAAAACAGAAGAGAGGAGCTGCCTTAACAGAGATTAGCAACAAGAGGGAAACAAAAAAATACTAGGAGAGAACCTCAGAGTAAATCTTGCTCACAAATTCCTAGACCTTCCTCACAGCTTCCAGACTAGCAAATCAGCAAAGTAATCTCTCCTTTGTGACACTCAGACCTGCTAGTCCATACCTGCAGCAGTTCATAGAAACACAGAGAACAAGAGGCTGCTGCAAATGCATTCCTTGGGATGCATGGCCTCACAGCTCTCATGGTGGAGAGCAGAAGCACATCATAAGGAGGTCCTTTTTCTGGCCAGGCCTGTCCCCCAGCATTCCCCAAGTCTGATGCTCAGGTTAGCACATCTCACAGCGGCAGCTGGCGTGACTCAGCACCACAAAAGAGGGTCAGAGATCTCAGCACAGAAACGTGAACTGTGCAGCTGTCTGGTCACACAGCTGCTCTCCAAAGTGTAAACCATCACTCTGTTATGTTCAACGTCTGATTAGTAACGTTGGGATTCATGAGTAAACATACACGCAAAGGCCCCCAAATATACCTGCTTATTTTGGGTGAAGAAATACGAGAAACTTGACTGTTCTTCAAGAGAGGGGAAGGGGGAAATAAAGGAGGGCAAGGGAATAGTGCTCCTATTTTTTTTATGGGCTTGTTAATGGAAGGTCTCTATCAACTTTCAGGTTCAAACAAACATGGCTGAAACAACCACTTCTAATCCATTTTTTGGGAGGAAATGAACCAAACTGGAAACCTGTTCAAATTCAGGCTCAGGTAGCCAGCTTTCCGGTCATGTAAAGCAATCTAAAATTTTAGGTTACATCATGAGCACTTGACAGCTCAGTTTAGACATCAAAGCAGAAGGCACAATGAGGGAAAAATCTCTTTTTTTAGTGGCTTATAAAGCGGTAATGCTTCCTACTCCCCTTACCTCCAGCGGGTACTGGAACTGTATTTGCTACCTGGATTGGCTGAAAAGTTAACTGCTGCTTCCAGCCACACATTTGTGCATGAAAAACACCTCTTACCCCTGATGTTGCTCCACGGAACTCATTCAGCTTTTTCATGAGCTGCAGGCAGTGTTCATAGTCATTTCCCACATCACCTACATTTATCATGACTTCCTGGGGAAACAAGCAATAGAGAGGCAAACCTTCAGGCTAAGAGTACAAGAACACAGCATGTCCCAGTGATTATGCTGATGCAGTAAGTTCTGCAAATCACTGACTTACAGCTTCTGAAGTACCCTGTTCAGATTTTTTTTTTTTAATTATGAGACTTAGTTCCAACTCCATCTCCAACCTATTACTGATTATGGAAGCAACCTCTGAATGGAAACAGTGGATCAAGTGACACTTCACTCTTCCAAAGAGAAACTTTCAGATCTGATACACAATGAGAGTGAGTGCCAGTTGCCAAATGCTTTAAGTCTCTTCCATTCTAGTCTGCTTTAATTTTTGTGTCTAGACAGACATATGTGGGATGACCACCAATAATCACAACCTCTGTATGTACACATTTTACATGAGAACATATGTTGATATGGTCCAACTGACTCTGGCATGGAAACTCCAGAAAATTTTTAGAATTTGTTGAATCTTTCCTTCCATATTGTTTGCAGAACATGTCATGATTCTTCCAGGCAAAAGCCACTGAGAAAACATCCTGGAAGATGACACATTTATCAGAAGTTCACTGCTAAATAGCAAGTCTCTACTGTGCTGGTTGGATTAAACACTAGAATCCATTTACCTTCTCCCTGATCCAGGCCTCCACCTGATCCACCTTCTGGAGAAATTCCAGAAAGTCCCGGCTGTCCTCCAGCATCTTTCCACGAGCAGCAACAGCTCTCTTCAGCTTCTCCCAAAGCTCCTGAAGCATGTGGATTCGGCGACGGATCTCTCCTGATTTTGGGTGGCCTTTTGATACCAGGGCTTCTCCTTTCTTCGTAGTCAGAAGAAGAAATTAGACATGAAGGTTGCCACTACTTTTTAATGTGATTACTGCACTACATGACCTTTCTAGGAGGACTCCCTCGTTCTACCCTGGGTTGCACAATAAGTTTCTAATGTAAACTCTTACCATGCAAATGATACTGTTCAGCTGGAAAGCTTTTACATCAGGAGGGAATCAAGAACACTAGGTCTTGAATATTTCCCTGCCAAGGATGATATTCATGGAGCGGAAGCACCAAGAGAGGTATTACAGATGATTGTGCTCTTTGGCTGTGTGATTCACCCAGTTTCAACAAGAGTGTTCACAAATTGGGCATGAAATCCTATTTACCTTCTGCAGGAGTAATCACACCCCAGGCAATGAAGAAGCCAGTGGTATCTTCCTATTTGGGCAATAAGGAAGTATGGAAGTTCCCTGGATAGATCAATTAACAAATCTCTGTTGTAAATTAAGAGCTTTACATTTCCGTGGCATAGCAACTGGGTTCTTGTCACATTAAGTAGGATAATTGATATAGAAGTGGTGAACAAGCTACCCTGCCTTTTCATTTCACCTATCTGACCTTCTTTGGGTAACCAGCAATAATCTGTAAAAACATTAGCAGAGGGAGAGAGTTACCTTATTAACAGCTGTGATGATTTCTTCATTTGCCAGAATCTCTGCCTCAAAGACCTGATGTTTCTGCAGCAGCTTCATTTTGTCCTGCAGATTGCTAGGGTCTTGTATGGAAGGATCCTCTAGCTTCTGCATGCGCTCACTGATCCAGTCTTCGGCCTGCAGCAGAGTTAGCAATCAGCACTGTGTGCTGTCCTGCCCCCTCCTAAGACATCCCATTGGTCTGTGTACATTTCTACCCCTTGGCTAGGTGGATTGAGCTGGGAGCAGACAGCTGAGGTGGCTCTCTAGTTTCTGAACTATTCTATTTGATAGGAAATAAAAACAAGTACGAACAAAAAACTATTGTTATCTAGCCACAAGGATAATGAAAAATTCCTTGAACACCCCAAACTTAACACAAGACATAACACAGATGATCTTCTAGATTGGATATAGAAAAATCCTTGAGCAGATATGCAGCCATGACAGAGACATAGTTAAAATGAGATTATGACAGCTGAGTTTTGGCTTTAGGGCTCTGAGTTTCATCTCCAATCTCTGTAAATGACCTACCTATAAGCTGGATTAAGATCCTTAAGAATTCTGTGCCTCTCCTAGAAGACTGCACTAACATTTCCAGATCTCAGCAATGTTGAGAGACATAAATGGGAAATGCAAAGCAAATAAAGCCTCACTGATAAAGCCGAGGACCAGCCAGACTATTTGGAAGCAAATACAACTCAATTTGTTTCTACACTTCATAAAATTCAAAATGATCTAGTAAAGAACATCTGATTCAGACAAACAGATGGACCATGAGGACTAACAAAGGGTTGTGTGTTTCTCTTCGGACATCCCTTTTTAGGTGATTTAAATGTACAGAGAATAAAATGGACTAGAAGACAGTGAGTTTTTCACAATTTTCTTTAAAGTCTGCTAAGCATCAGACCTTCTAGGGCTAAAGGAAATATTTTCTGTCCATCTCAGTGCAGCACTGAGAGCTGCACACATGACACACATTGTAACTGATCCTGTTGTCCTCAGCTAACTGAAGTAACCTAATGTTTTGACAACACAAGAAAATGACTATGCAGCAAATTTAAGACAGCCTTCTCAGTTTCAAAGCATCTTGGCTGACCTTGTGAAGCTACATGCACACAAGACTTGACAACTGGAGGATTTTGTCAGTTAATTAATGATTTGAAGTGTTGTTTCAGCTGCCAAAATTCTATAAACAATAACAGAAATAGCTATCACTAGCACCACACTCTTCAGAAACTGTTCCCTCCAAAGCACAGTTCCAGACTCAAACTGGAACCTTATGTCAAGGTTGTCCAGGACAGCACACTGTCATCTGCTGTTTTCATTTCTGACACCCTCCTCATAATCTAAAGCCTTCTCTCACTACCCAGCCACACATTAACGCTTCAACATCGCTTTACTAGCTTCCCAGTTGAACGGCTCATCCAAATGGTTAGGATGGGAAACAAACTAATTCCCTGTATAGAGCCACTTAAAGGGTGATTTGTCTTCTATTCCTTATCAATAAGCAGTGGGTAAATGACCAACTGAACAAAGCCATTTAAAAAAAAAATAAAATCACATCTGCAATCTTAGTGGCTTGGTTTATTTTAAGGCTGACTTAGGAGGGCCCTAGAGAGTGTGAGATCCTTCTCCTGGCCCCACGTCCCCACTGAGGTACAAAGCATGTCTGATCTGTTGTCCCAGTATCTTTCTATGGAGAGACTTAACGGTTGTCCAGACAGGCATTTTCACTTTATTGAAGACAACAGGGAGACTAGTGTTATGCTCAGTGTAGGCACATGGGACTAGTCTTATTTCTATGGGGCTCAAAAAAGGTGGGCACTATCAATTTAGAAATCTGCATTTTCAAAATACCAGTTACTTTAAACTCAAGAGCACAAACTTCTTGTAAATAAACTGATTTTTAATAACGTTAAATATTTAAGCATATAAAGGGATGCACCTGTGACTGTGCCAGATATCTAGAGATAAAACCTAATTCTTTCTCTCACTCCTCTGAGATTTAGTAGTGAAAGTTTTCTTTTCTCTTGTACAGAGAGTGAAAAGGAAAGGAAGCTATGTGTCACTAACGTGATGAGCAAGTTTCAGAGTCAGCATTAAAACTCAGAGCCAGCTTTAGAAATCAAAACTTTTAACTTCACTATCTTCCCTCTGCAATAACTCAAATATGTGTATTTTTAAGTAGCAACCTGCTTATCTGCCTTCCACATTAAGACCAAGGTACAGACTTTTTCACAATGGGAGAGCCTGTAAGTCTGTCTCACTACTTTGGGGCTAGAAAAGCATCCTATTCCTAAACGAGGAGAGTGTGTCCTGTTCTGTGAGCTGCACATGATCTTTTAGGTTAGTCACTGCAGGTTTTGTGCAGAAAAAACAAAGTCCCATGTCCTGAAAAGGGTACCAGCTGCAGCTGCTAGGCTTCTAAACAGACCGTATTATGTGGAGCTCTTCACTGTCTCTTCAATAATCACAGACTGTGTTGTCTTTGTACTAACGTGTGTAGGTCTCTGTGTAATTTACTTTTAGAAAGTAACCAGGAGAGTAGTAATGGTGACAGTAACTGCTATTTTCTGCTGACATAAAAAATCCCATTTCATTGACGGAAATTACTTAAGATGATTGCAGGAGGAAGATTTTTCTTAAGGAGTGGGATCTGAGCTATGGGTCTTGTTATCCTAAGTAAGAATAAGCAATGACCTCATTTATTTCACAGCTAAACTCACTGTTTGTGTGAGTGTGGCTGAAGTTGCCATAGTGGCGTAGATTATCAGCCCACCTAATCTCTGGCAAGGGTAAGCACTTAATCCAAAGGAAGTAGGCAGCTCTTCTGCCTTCTGCACCCACCCCAATCTAAAACCCTCTTACCTCTTCCAAGTTCTGGTAGAAAAGTGCCAGAAGAAGGGCAGTCTGCAGCTTCTCCCTCCTACTCTGGGATAGATCCTTGATCTGCTGCTTCTTCTCATGAATGGCATTCAGTTTTTGCTGGATTTTTAGCCCTTCCAGTCCACCAACCTTTTCTATTCTGCTTGCTTGTTCTTGAAGAGACATCATCTAAGGAGGCAACAAACCTGAAATTACTTTTATGCTTTCAAGTGGTGTGAAAGAAACAAAACCCATACTCTTTCACACCTAAGAGATTCTCCTTTTTTTTTCTGGAATGAATGAAGCATAGCAGGGATACGTTAACCAGAATTCCACTTTTCCGCCCTGCACTATGTTACATCTATGACACTCTTGTCATTAGTCTCTGTAGTGCATCTTGGCTACTTAAAGGAATTAAATCTGTAGCTCCAGGAGTCTGCACGCCACTGATCATCCAGTGCCAGGAATCATGGAACAAGCCTGACACCCGTGAGTGCTCAGTTTTTATTGCTTCGTGGAAACCAGGTGTTAGAAGGTAGCTCTCAACATGAACAGTCTGGCAGGCAGCTGGCACAGGTTCTGTGAGCTCATTCCATCTGGGGAACCAAGGCACAGCCCCAGGTTTGAGACTAGCCCTAAGCCTGGATGAATTCAAACAGTGTCCATCAGCCAGGCAGATTCCTTTACATGCGGGTGAGCAATGCAGCATCTGTTCCAAAGGTGCAAAGAGGCTAGCCAAATGGGTGCAGACATTGCATACCAAATGCATATTTAAATAAATAGATAAGTCATCCCCTCTGACCTGCTATATTTTACCTGCTTTAAAAGCCACTGATTTTTTTTAATGAAAAAAGCAGAAACTTTTGATATCCGTAACACACAATATGGCCCACTTTAAATAGTTCTGTCTACTGAAAGACAACCCAGGCAGGATCTGGTCCGGGAGTGTTTACTGCCTCTTGCTAAGCTTCTCCATCTTCTCTTTGATTCAAGCATATCAGGTGTATTGCACATGTCAGCAATTTGATGTGCTGCTATATTAAAAAAAAATAAATAGACTCATTCTAGCTCACGGGTTGGTAGAGTATTTGTTGTTGATTTTTGTACCTTTTCATCCTGTGATGCGAGAAGCTTCTCAAAAGCCTCATGTTTCCTTATCAGGTGTTCTACTTCATCTACACAGCTTCCGAGATCACTGCTTTTCAAATAGATCTATAAAAAAAAATAGTTACTATTTTTCTCAGTTGATTAACTATCATATAAACCTGATTCATAAATGTGTGAAGAGGTATTAACTCTGCAGTTGAGGATACACTTGAGAGGGAAAACAAGGAGGCAACTGAAATTGCAAATTAAATAGTAGAGCTCCATGGTCTTGAGGAAAAAGGAGAAGCATTAACAGGTGCAGGTAAGGAAAGTGGTCTATCACTGCTTATCACAATCTCTAAGTCACAAGGCTGGCAGTGAATTCTTGTAATCCCAAGCAAGATCAACAGTGTCATGTCTGTATGGTTCCTTCTCAGAAGAATTCCAGTAGCAGAGACTTCACAGCCTCCCTGGGCAATTTATTCCAGTGCTTCTTTAGTTTAACCATTAGCAAGATTTTCCAAATATCAGGCCTGAAAAGGCATTGCTAACACTTCACCTCATTACATACTTCCCCCTTCATCACATTTAAGAGATAATTTCTTTTACATTTGCTTCACCATTGCACATGTTTGTAGGCTTTTTGCATGCCAGGATTTCTGTCTCCTCTAGGCTAAAACTACCCTGATCTGATCAATCATTCCACAAAGGCTGTGTCTTCTGACTCCAATTATTCTTATTGTACTCCTCTGGGTTTTCTCCAATTCACAGACTAGAATCATAGTGTCTTAGTTTTGCATAGCTGTGCTGCCAAAATGGTTTCTGCAAGCAGCAGCTAGAAGCTCTCTGAAGGCCCCAGACTGTAAACATCGGTGGATTCAAGGCCAGAGTTGCTGCTGACCAGGGCTGAGCCAATCGGTGATGGTCACAGTGCCTCTGTGAATCACGTATTGGAGAAAAACACTGCAGGCAGGTAGATTTTGCCACCAGAGAAGGGAGTGAGAAGATGTAACAAGCTGTGCAAACACCAAGGCCAGGCCCGAAGTAGAGGGCGGAGGGGAAGAATGAGGTACTCCGGATGTGGGAGAGAGAGATTCCCCTTGCAGTCTGTGGAGAAGACCATGGTGGAGCAGGTGTCCCTTCGCAGCCCATGGATAAGGACAGGGAGCAGAGACATCTACAGCCGGTGAAGAGATTGATCCATACCACAACAGGTTTGCCGGGGGACTTATGACTCTTGGGGGGGACCAGGCCAGAGCAGTCTGGGCCTGAAGGTCAGCACCCATGGAAGGGAGCCGGGCTGAAGCAAGTGGTGCGGAGATGACTCCCCAATAGAGAGGACTCACGCTAGAGAAGTTCGTGGAGGACTGTTTCCTGTGGGTGGGGCCCCACGGCACTGCAGGGGAAGGGTGTGTGTGTGTGTAATGCCCCCCCTCCCCAGCTAAGACAGAAGACCTTGGGAGGAATGGACTGAAAACCCCCACTCCCTGTGCCACAATGAGGGGGGAAGAAGGGAGTGAATTTATGATTAAAGTCTGCAAAGAAGGAAGGGGTCGGGGGGAAGTACAACTGTTAAGATCTGGAGGAGGAAAGCAGCTTATGAGGAATTGACCAGAACCCCACTCCCCATTCCCTGCCCCTCCCCGCGCCCTGTTGCGGGGAGAGGGAAGAAGGGAGTAAAATCGTGATGAAATTTAAGTCTGCTAAGAAGGGAGGGGTGGAGGAAGGTGCTTTAAGACCTGGCCACGCTTCTCATTACCCAACTCTGGTTCACTGGGTATGTAGTTGTAGTAGTAATAAATCAGTTTTCTTTCCTTTATTCTCTGTTGAGTCTGCTTTGCCCATGACCCTAACTGCAGAGTGATGCCTCTGGCCTTATCTCGAGTCCTAAGCCTCCCAATATATATTTTCTCCCTTTTTCGGCTGAAAAGCGGAGAGAGTGAGCGGCTTGGTGCACATTTGGCCTCTAGCCAGGGCCAAGCCAACACACATAGAATCACAGAATATCCTGAGTTGGAAGGGACCCATAAGGATCATCAAGTCCAACTCCTGGCTCCACAAAGGGCCAGACAATTCAGAGCATGGGAATGGCTACATTATCCCTTAGGTCAGCACACTGTATATATTAGCTTACAGTAATTAACTTTCAGAATAATAAATGACAAACTCATAATCAACTCCATTAGTATTTAGGGAAAGGCACAGGATTATAAGCAACTGCTGAAAACTAAGCATACACATCATATTGCTATTTCACAGTCTATCCTTTCTAGCTTTGTTGGCTCTCATAACATATTTCCACTTATTTTGAAATGGGATTCCTAATACTTGATACAATAAATGGCAATAAACAATACTTATCTAGTATCAACAACAACAAGCTATTCTGTAGGCCAGTAGGAATTTATCCTTTTCCACTGGAAAAGAATACTCTTTTTTTTACTCTTTCTTTATTCAGTGATGAGACAACAGAAGGAAAAAAATCCCACTCAGAGGCTCTGATGGGACATGAGCAAAAATTACCTGGGGACAAGGTTCACATATGAGTGAAAATGACAGGACAGATTTTTGGAGTTCATGCTGCTACGAGGGACTGCATTTATTGGCTGGGACATAGCACTGTGTAATCCATTTTGTGAGCTCATGGAACCATAAGTGTTTGGATAAGGATGAGAAATTTCAACCAGTAACTCTACCTGTGTAAAATGTAATTAGCAGAGATGGAAGGAGGACTTGAGATTATCAATAAAGTTTGAAAGATTTAAGAGGCAGGAAAGAAACAATAGAATGAGTGAAACAACAAAGCTGCTAATGGTTTCAGAAGTGGGATGGTACAGAACATAAACATGCGCAAGAAAAATAACTTCTAGAGAGATCCCTCTTGCTTTGCAAAATATTACAGTTCTGTAGCAGTCTTACGGGGTGTTTTTTACAGGAGGGAAAAGATATTCTTCCAGTGACTTCTTACAGTGAAGAGATTCTTCAGCAGTGACTTTAGAGAGCCAGTAATGGTGTTCTTTGTCAGCACAGAAGTACTGGGTGACTTTGACCCCACAGAGCATCTTCTGAAGGAGAAGTATCCCAGTCATGTTATGTGTGGAGGAATCCACACCTACTTGTCGGAGTCTGAGTGCACCTGCTGGCTCTGGCAGCCCTGATTGTCCCCTGGACAGCCCCCTGAGGCTCAGCCCTGGTCCCAGCCTTGCCTGAGCTGCATTGAGGGGAGGCCTGAGCCTCCACCTGGATTGATCCCAGATTTCAGTCATTACCTTGCTTTGTCCCCTTGTTCTCCAGCTTGTTGAAGGACCCTGTTACTGCTGTTGCCATTCAGCCCTCCATGGCAACTGTGGCTAAGAAGACTGAGAGACAGACTTGGCCTGACTTTCTGGTTCATTTTTGGGGGGGTTAATGAGAGGAATATTTTGCATATACAGAAAAAATGCGCAGAAGAATATTGTGCCCAGCCTAGATACTCAAACTGTTGTGTACGAATCCATGCCAAGAATCAGAAAAAAGGTGAAGAAACCCCAACACAGTAATCACTGTCAAGAAGAGGGGTAGGCCACTGTACAACAAGCCTAAGTTCTTAATAAGTGTAGTCCATAAACCACAAGGATGCCTGAAGAAATACGTTAATTCCTCTGTTACACCTCTGTTAAATACAACCCCCACCAGAAGGCAGATATGCTGTCGGTCAAAAATTAATCCTTTGACCTATCCTACTCATCAAGTGTATCAAATTATGACAGATTTTTTTTTTTTAGAGTATTTTTGGATTTGGTTTGCTCTTGTGGAGGAATATCTCCACACATGTGGGCTCCAGGTCTATCTACTGTAATGCTTTCTTAAACCACTTATAATTAACAACCATGTTTACACTGCTGTTGTGAACACTGAAAGAAAAAGTTACCGGCAGTACCTAACTCACTTCTGTTCAGGGTACCCAAACATACAGTCACACACTACATCAGGGAAGTTTTTTACAGAAGGAGTGGTGAGGTGCTGGAACAGGCTGCCTGGAGAGGTGGTGGATGCCCTGTCCCTGGAAGTGTTCAAGGCCAGGTTGGCTGGGGCCCTGGGCAACCTTATGTAGATCCACGCCTGAGGCTGGTGGCTCTCCCTGTGGCAGGGGGTTGGAGCTCTATGATCCTTGGGGTCTCTTCCAACCCATACCATTCTATGATTCTATGATCTCTATTTCGATGTTTTGAATACTACCTTGAAAGCACGGTAGCTTCTTTGTCATATTATGTGGTTTAGCTACAATCTTTGGCAAAAAAAGATTTACCGTAGGAAACAGAAAATTCCCACAATTTTCCACATACCACCCCAGGACCTTTATTTAGTAACTGTCAGCGGTGAAACCTCAAATTGTGATACCTGAACCACAGAATCGTAGGGGTTGGAAGGGACCTTGAGAGTTCATCGGGTCCAACACCCCTGCCAAAGCAGGCTCCCTCGGACAGGTCACACAGGGAGACGTCCAGAAGGGTCTTGAATCTCTCCAGAGAAGGAGACTCCATGTCCCCCTAGGCAGCCTGTCCCAGGACTCTGTCACCCTCACTGTGAAAAAGTTCTTCCCCATATTGGTGTGGAACTTGCTGTGCTCCAACTTGCAGCCATTGCTCCTTATCCTGTCTCCACAGACCACTGAAAGGGGCTGGCCATTTCCACCTGCATCCCATACTTGAGATATTTATAAACATTAATAAGAAATGAAGACATGAGATGAAACATTAATGAAGAAATGGTCAGCCATTACTTTTCCTGTTCATATATCTGTGGTGGAAGAAAAAGGCAAAGGACGTCTCTTGAAAAAGATGGTTACTTTGGAAAAAGGGGTGTGGTATGGTGAGTCATATGCAGCTGCCACTGGACTGCTCAGCACCTTGATCCTATTGACCATCACTAACACAAACAACACAAAACATTCAAAGCTCCATTCCTTCAGGTGTTAGAGCAGTGGGAAAAAGTTCTCCTGACTTCTGCAAACTTTGGACCAGGTCCTTCAAGTAGAAGGCCATGCAGATGCTCTTGGGAGCCCAGGTTTTAATCCTGAGAAAGCTGGTGCACAAAATGTGAACTGGTGCAAAAGACAACTGGCTGTGTACCTTGCAGGAGAGGTGATGGCAACACACTTGGAAGAAAGCAGCCCCAGTAGCACTAACAGCGCTACTTGAAGAGCTGGGAAGTAAAAACTTTCCATTCATCTTCTAAACAGAAATCTTATGACAGCAGTTACTAGAGTCAGAACCGCAACGTTGCTCAGTCACAAAAAGCACCACACTTGACCATTATATATATAATGGACTCTTTTAAGTGAAGACTTGCAAAGACATTTAAAACCACAGAACAGACTTGACCATTCCTGAGATTTGAAACGGAGCACATAACAAATAGCCAAGTCATTAATGCAAAGCACAGACTGAGGTTTTAACCCTACTTAACTGCAAGTTTTCCACTATTTCTGAGCTCCTTGCATAGATTTGGCCACATAAGACCTCTTGCATACAAGTTAATGCAGAACTAAATGCAAAGTCCAATTAAAAAAGAAAAAGTTCATTTAAAATAAACTATTATTATATACACCTTCATTTGACAACATGGGCCAGCTCTAGCTTTTGGAGAAATACTGAATGAAACATTTTAGTCATTAGGACAACTACGCTCTCTGGATGCCACAACTTCATATTTATATGCACTGGAAGTTGACACAGCCCCCAAAGAAATCTGTCTTTCAAGAAACACAATTTTTATTTCTCTAGAAGAAAAAGTATTTTAAATACTTGTGCAAATCTGTTCCCTTCTGCTTCTGCTCCTCGCAGTATAACAGACTCCACAGATACTGCTCCTCACTGCCTACCCTGAGGCTTGCTGCTGAGATTTCTTGAACTCCACTGAAAATCTTTCCTCTCTAAGTGTGTACTAAAAGCCAGAATTACTCCCACTTTTAAACTCTTTCACTTAAAACATGTAATCAAGTCCAAACTCTCTTCTCAGTTAGATAACACCAAGGTTTGATTTTACTCCTTTCTGGTAAAAGTAAATACAAATAATTGATGAAGGAAAAGAAAACATTTAAATTTGTTTTAGCAAAGTAAATAAATATGCTTAATACCATGATAATATATGATTCACAGTATACTGTACTATGCTTCATTTCAGTAAAAGTTATAACAAGGTATCATACTATAAGCATAAATGGAATAAAACACACTGAAGTTGTTTACAAAAAAGCCCAGACATACACCTTTTCTATCATACTGACATCACCATATTATTGGCCTCTGATGTCATAATCTAGATGTGAAATTCTACTGTCAGCTGTATTTAAAATTTCCTTCCCCCCTCCCACTGCATGTTGTCTCGTCAATATAAGGATATAATTATCTGATACTGGAACTGTACACGGGAAAACAGAGAGAAGCCAGTGTTTGTTTTCTGCTAACTGCTGTGATCCCTTCCTCCCACCTATCCCCTCCTTCTTCACAATTTGCAAGCTCAAGCCCTATCCTGTACGTAGAAGGTGTTGGACCAGAATCCTATGCTCATACAGCATCATCATTAAAATATTTACTTATGAAAAATGTGTCTGAAGGCAGACTAAACCCCTCGTAAACTTCCTGTAGTTTCACTGCTAGTAACTTTGCTGGGATATCCAAATTTGAGAAGCTATGAAGACAAAATTCCCTTCATTTCCCTCAGGAAAGGGTGGTTCCTCTCTTTTCCTAAAGGGGTGAAGTGATTTCTTCCTACACACTTAACTATTTTGGGTTTTGGAAACATCTATTACTTTTTAAACTTACAAACCCCAGGAATTAACCATTTAGAAATGTAGTATAATCTGATAGGTAAAAAATACAAAAACAGTGAAACAGAAAAAAAGAAAAAGTAAGAAAAACTACACTAGGACTTGTCCCAGTTTCAAACTGACTAGCAGAGAAGAAAACCGGTCTTGGCTCTGAAGTCTCTGAACTTCCAAAGTGCTGAGTGCTACTACTCAGTTATGCAAAATCCGTAAGCACGTGCATAGCATTGAGCATGTCACATCGACAATTGCACTCTAAAGGGTAAAATGAAACACTCGTTCAGCGCTCAATAAGATCAGAGTGCTCAGCTTCATTTAGGATGGATCAAGCTGTAGCTGCAGCCTCAGTGACAGCAGAACAGAAGTAGCCTTCCGGTTGTCGCATAAGTCATCTCTAGGAAGTGGGAACAACGTGGCAGGAAGCCTACAGAAAGAAATCCACGTGGCTTGATTAACACAACTTGAAACTTTTGCTTGCAAATGTTCCTAAAATGGAACGGAAATCTTCACCGCTCTCCTCCCAGGTCCAAAGGATGCGATGTTGACAGCGATAGACGGACACCATGCACCCTCTGTGTCTCTCTGAGTTGAAGACATGGTATGAGCTGGTATGTTTGTCAAAAGTTTATCAGGGCATATACTTAAGGTGCATGTTTCCTGGGAAGGTCTCAAACCAGATCTTGCCCAGTGACTAGAAAGCAATCCTGAGCAGTAAGCTGGATTCACTGATAGAGAGAGGCCAGCCCCAATCTCCACAGGGAGAAAGGGTGGACCAGCTATATCAGAATCATGTGTTCTGATAAAGATTGTTGGACTTGGGCTTCTTCTAAATTCTCTTACCACCTGGATAGGCACAGCAGTCCAAGGTGGGGCAAGTATCAGGGTGATTTTTGAAACCTTGTGGTGAGCAGGTGTTAGGCTATCACATGGAGTCTTCCAAAACTCTGGTCTAGATGTAGGGTGGTTCTGAAAGACAATCAGCTCTGGATTTAAATCTTTGCTTGTGACTTCATTTCCACTAGCTGCATTTTCTCTTCCAGTCAGCACAGCTGGAGACAGCCATATATCTCTGGAGACTGTCTGCTGGGGAAGGCCAGGATACTTAGAAGTAGTCATGTGGAATCTTGTGATTTGAAGGGCTGGAGAACCACCTGAAGGGAAGCCTTGTTTTGTTTTCTGGGGTCCTGCTGGAAGACCATCTGGAGTTTCAGGCACCTTCTGTAATTGTGGCATGAGCAGATTTGAATGAGCATGACCACTTCTATGGGAATCTGCTCGAAAAGGCTTTATCGTCAAGCTGCAAGTTGAAATGTAAAGCTTCATTGAAGCATGGAGGTCTTGCATTTGGACATTGCACTGGCTACAGCCTTGTTGGGATCTGAGAGAATCACAAGGTTCCAGGGATGCATGGAGATCTTTGCTGTGGAGTGTAGAAACAGCTGGAATAGCAGACAGGTCAAAATCTAGGCGCGATGTCCAGGTTGGTGGAGTTTTGCAGGTAAGGACATCAGAAGGCCAAGATACAGCAAGCTTCAAGGGATCATTTCTTTCAGGAGAAATATGATGACCACTTTTTCCTCTTTCTGAATATTGCTTGTGAGGTGTTGATGTTGACCAAGTTCCAGAACCTTTATATCCATGGCCCTGAAGGCTCCTGGGAGGACTGAAACACCCAGATGTCTCATCAGGACTGACACAGTGACTAGCACTCCTAAAACCTTTCTTCCGGTCTGTGTGTGCCAGGACGACATCTAGCCTTGAACAGTAAGCTCCAGAAGACATGAGGCTTGGTGGCGAGCTGCCATTTCCTGGAGCAAGCTCTGCAACTGATTGACCAGTGTGAGGATGCCATGCTGATGCTGGCATCTTTTGAAAAGGCCTGTCCTGCACAGCAGATTCAAAAGGAGGAGGTGGAGTCATTCTGCTAGAAGACAGCATCACTTTTACAGTGGAGACATAGGTTGCAGACGAAAGTTTGCAGTGATGGTCCCTGCATGACATTCTGAAGCTTAGTCCCAACCGATGCAAAGTCAAAGCCACAGAAACTTGCCCTTCCCCCTGTTTTTAAAACCAATCCCTAATCCTTTTTCCTTTGGTGCTGGAAATTTCCATTCTTCCTCTGAAGCAAAGGAGTGCAAGCTGAAGAAACATTCTCCAGGAAAAAAAATAATTTAAAACTAAAAAAAAAAGTAAAAAAAAATCCACATTCAAAATAAAAATGCAACAGCTCTTCTAATACTGCTACCACCCCCTGTCACGTCTGCAAAGTGATAGGAGTGTGGGATGGGCAGAAAGATAAATTACAGAGCATGAGGCTCTGCTCCTGGAGTGTTCTGACAGCGAGACTACAGACAGAGTAGGAGGGAGCCAGAAAAGCCTGCCAGAGACAGCCTGCGAACTTGCTGTTATTTCATCTGTGAAAAATCAAAAGGAAAGCAGCTAACCTGAGCAATGCATCTGCTGCTGGGAGAAGGTTAGAATAGAGCAGAATGTACCGGACACCACTTCTGATCAAAGCAAAAAAAAAAATCAACAACCTTTTAAAACTTTCTTTCTTTCCTTCCTTCCTCTCTCTCTCTCTTCAGCTGTTGCTTGTCTCCAGGCTGAATGGCAAGAGCTTAGTTTGTAGGGCTTAGGAGAGTTTCCGACAGCAGTTCCATGAAACGGCAAAACTGAATTCATCATCATCATAGTAATAATAAAATAAGGAAATTAAAAAGAGAGATGTTTGCCCAATTTTCTCCACATGTGCTCTATTTTCTTTAGCATAGAACAATCTTAAGACAAAATTCTGCAGAAATCCTTTGAAGGTTTAAGTAACTTGGATGTAATATAAGATGCTGGCATAAAGTCAAACCTGTCACACTGGCACAGGCAGCAAATGAGAGTGCAGTTCTCAGTACTTCTGAGTTTAAAACGCTCCTCTGTTGCCTGCTTCCTTCCCCTGTTCCACGCTGCTAGGGGAGACACTTGGTCTAAGGCATATGAAGCACTGGGAAAATAGGATCCAAAAATTATGGAATGGCAGAAGCTCCTTTCTTATGAACATATTTTGCCAACGTGCAAAGCAAAATTAATGTGAATGAGCTTTGCCTCAAACACAACAGTCAGAAGAAACATGAGGGGTGGAGAGACTGCTTGTATCTGCTTGCCTGATAGGAATCCTTTTTGAATGTGTAGTTGTTTTTGTCCTTTCTGAAAGCAAATGACAAAATTCCCATTGGGAAAGTGGTTTGAGTGTCTTCAATTGATGCCTTGGCTGAATGCTTTTTGAAAATGTGTTTGAAAGGACTGCTTTCCTACCACCCTGCCTGTTTTCTTAGGAAGCATCACTGTGCAGCCATATTTCAACTCCATATAGTAGTAACAGACATCCAAAAGGAAAAGATTCCTCCTCCAGTTGCTTTTCAAATGCAGAGAAGTAAAACAGAGTGACTAAGGAATCTCAGTTCACTGTCAAATCGTATAAACTGATCCATAAGGCAGATGGTGGCTGCTGCAAGGCAGCTTTGCCCCCTCAAAGACTCATGGGAGTCTTGCAGCACATGAATAACCTGTTTGAAGAATGTTCACATTAGAGAAGAGAGAACAGAGCAATGCAGGGGCATTCTGGGAATACAGGAATTCCATCTGTAGAGGACTCAGAACAATGCTGCTGCTTCTATTGAGGGTCAGGCTGATGCACTGCATATTAAGGAAGGACTGAAATTGGGTAGAAGGTAAATTCCTTCGTGTTCTTCCATGAAGAGCAGCAAATGAGCTGTATCTTCCAATGACTTTATTGTTTTCATCTCATAAATTCTTTAAAAATACAGCTTATTTGTTATGTAAGCACATATAATCTCTGACTTCTTAGCAGCAAAATAGCCTAAACATGCAATACTCTGCATTTACACTCACCATGCACTAATCCCGCTCCTGACATTGAGGTGATATTACCAGGTCTCAGATCAGTAAAACTGACTTAAAGACAGCAAAATATGATTTAAAGTATGCAGGCAGCAGTGGAATTTGTAAAGGACAGCTGAGATGTGCTTTCACCAATTATCTTGAGCTCTGAGGCAAGCTGGTGTTCCTGGGTAGCTTCATGGTACTTTTGCTCAGTGCCAGCTGTGGGTTAAAACCAAGATGACAAGAATGGACAACACAGGAGTGGGTCATCATGGAGGAAGAGCAAGTAAGTCCTGAAAGGAAAGCTGGTCATAGTATTGGCATAACTGGCGCATCCAGAATAGTGAGACTACTACAAGAGAAAGATTCTGCTAACAGAACTGCCCTTCACAGACCTCAAGGTCACAGTCTTCATTCTCAGGTTTTTCTTTGGCTGAAGAAACTTGTGGTAGGGGGCAGGCAATGTGACTGAACCTACCAAGAGAATTTATTTGGTCTGTGATGAACACCCACCTCTTTTGTGGCAGTTTACCTCATGGCCTACAGCAATAGTAAACTCATCTGAATAGAGAAGTCATACGAAGTGCAGTTTACCTGTACAGAATGTGCTGGGTGCATACAAAAAATGCCAGGTGCAATCATTTTCGCGTAGGAGTCTTCTGCAACCAGGACTCATGACTGAGGGCCAAGAAGAAACACTACGCACAGTAGCGTCCTACACATTTACCTCTGAGGTATACACAGCAAACATGTTAGTATAAGGGAACTTCCCAGATCTGAGCTGCTGCTATCAGATCATAGAATCATAGGGGTTGGAAGGGACCTCGAGAGATCATTGGGTCCAAGCCCCCTGACTGGCAAAGCAGATGCCATATTCACAGTGCCTCCGCATGATGGGTGATCTCCATTTCATGAAAACAGAAAGGATACAGCGGCCAAAATTCTGTAGAGTTTACATTTTCCCTGACGATGCTACCCGTGCAGGAGTGAGCAATGATGTTATCACTGCTCAGTAGGGAACTGAGAGAGATAAATGCAAATTATGCCATTGGCTAATTAAGTGCCAAATAAAAATTTTTAATGGGCAAAACTATGTAGTATTTTACTCCAGGAACCTGAAATGAGGTGAAACTCTTAGTTTCATGTTTGGGCACAAACTCAGAATGCAGGCCATACTCGCCAAGAGTGCCAACTGTAGGGAATTATGAAGATATGCTTTTCCTTCAAGGAATAACCAACAGAAAGCTCCAAGCCCATATGTCCCAAAGGGTTAAATATCACTGTATAGCACAACTTAGGGTCAGTTTTCCCAAAAATTTAGTGCCAGTGGCAAAGCACTGGTAGAAAACAGAGCTCAGCACAAACCAAGAGCCATTATGTTATGCTGCTAAGTGGACTAATTAAGAATTATTTTTCCTTAACAAGAAATGACCCAGAGGTACAAACTCCTTCAGCTTTGCTTCAGCCCTTCAGTTTGGTAACCTTCAATCCATTGATGTAGTGTGCATGCCAAGTCTCAGTACAGATGCAGCAACCTATCAATCCATGAACCCGCATCGTGACTTGAAAAGGCATTTGAATTCTACCCTCAGTTTTGTAATAGCAAATGTCAGACACCAAGCTGGAACCGTTTCCATGTATCCAGGAAATTGTGTAACAGAAAGAAGATAATTTACTATTGATGAAAAAAACCAAAAAACTTTTTCAAGAGTTACAAGATCCTTCTGTCTCTCTGCACTAACTGTATCAGCCTCCTCTCTTCATGAGACCTTTTTCACTAGCTCATGTTTCTCCTCTGCATCAAACAAACCAATATTCCTTACAATGAAATTCTTTCATAGATATTCTCCACATTGCTATCAACTCCCTTGCAGAATTGAGAAGTCAACTCCTTCTCCTGGATTAACTCACATTGCAACATCCATTTCCCACTAGGAGCATTTTCCCAGCACTAAGTCTCACCCTGGAGTGAGTTTTCCAGCAGCACCTGCAAAACAATCTCCCTGTCCTACTTCAAACCCTCTTTACAATTTCTCTTCTCTCTGAAGCCTGCAGGATTATTTGCTAGTGGTTAAGCCGGTGGCATGCTGAGGTCTGTTTGTAGAACTGACTAATACTGGACTGTTGTCTCCCTCTTCTGTTGTGACTGTCATCTGTTAGCGCTTATGTTTGCCATGAATTACTTTTCAGGCAAAGAACATCTTTTTGTTTCTGGTTCCAAACTTAAGTCTCATAAGAAAAGTTGGGTGTCTTGTACATTGCTACAGTCTCCAAGCGATACCACAATGCAAACAATAACAATAAAAAGTGTGTCTTGTCTATACACAGACGCAAGGATATGAAGTTTTAGGTGAACAGTAGTGCCCCTTTTAGTTTGGAAGAGTTCAAATGCTTGGAGAGTTTAACTGCTTATTTCAAGTCTATAATTAATTCACTCACCTCTTGTGAGTTCAGGAGCATGTCTAGATGATCCCAATCCTTGTAGAACATTTGTTCTTGGTGTATTTTCTTCAGCCACTCCTTCTTCTGTTTCCATTCATTGTATACATTTTCCTTCTCTTCCAACAGAGCCTGCAGCTTCTGCTGAATCTGAACACAATTTACAATTAAAAACTCATCTTGGTCTCTATACTCTGTGGGCCAGGGTAAGGTGGGAGGAGAAAGGATTAAGTGGAGTGGTAAACCCCTTAAATTGCAATGAAATTATCGAACTGAAAAAAGCAGAGCAAGTTCTACCACTTCTACTTGGGCAGACATATAATCAGAGGTGCCTTGTTTCAGGAACGGAGGAGTGTTTCTTAGAGCATATACAGCAGTCCAAGACAAGAAGAAAGGAAGGTAACTGTTTCTGAAGTGCATCTTCTAGAGTCAAATCCTAATTCCCCGTTATCTTTAGTCATAACAGTGGAATTACAGCACTTCAAATTGGGATAGGACAGATATTTAAGTAAGTTCTCAACAGAGCATATTCTCCTGATCAATGAATACATGCCTCAATATTAGACTTCATGTAATTTCAACTTCCAAACTGTGTATATCCCCAGACCTGCTACAAATTATTTTTTCCTACATTCTTCTATGGGCAAAGGACTTAACAGTCAGGAAGTTTTCTAGTTACTATAGTAATACTTTGGAATATCACCAAATATTCAGCAAATCACTTGGTCAGCAGAGCAGTTTGCACAAACTCTGCAGCTTTCTGAAAACAATCAAGAGACGTTAATGAATTATCAAGGGATAAGTAAACTAGTAGACAGGAAAAGAAATAACGTTGTTAGAATCTTAGAAGCTATTTGTCTTAAGTAAGCTCACATTTTGATCTCCATCTTTCATTTCTAGGGGAGTTAAATATACCAGCATAATTCATTACTACCAAAACCATTCCAGTTAATCTTTAAACTCTCTCATATGTTTGAGTGTTTTCATTCTTTGGCTGAGACATTTTTTTCCAGTCTGGACTGGGATGGAATGTGAAACACAGTATTTTGTATGAAAACCCAGTTTGGGAAGCGGGTAGAATTATCTCCATTGCTCTGAACGCAGCAGCCTTCTCAAATAAGCCCAGTTTTGCTGCAGTGGGACCTCAGGAAATGTCAGCACTCCTCTACTGCTGAGGGAGGAACAGATGTTTTCGTGCCCAAGCTGGGTAACACTGAGACAAACATAGGTCATGCATGTGGATAACGCATGAGTGCATGTATGCATTTCTATGCTCACAGAATCACAGAATCGTAGGGGTTGGAAGGGACCTCCAGAGATCATTGGGTCCAACCCCCCTGCCAAAGCAGGTTCCTTAGGACAGGTCACACAGGGAGGCGTCCAGACAGGGTTTGAATCTCTCCAGAGAAGGAGACTCCACACCCCCCCAGGCATCCTGTCCCAGGGCTCTGTCACCCTCACTGTGAAGAAGGTCTTCCACATACTAGTGTGGAACTCCCTGTGCTCCAACTTGAGGCCATTGTCCCTTCTCCTGTCCCCACAGACCATTGAAAAGAGGCTGGCCATTTACCCCTGTGTCCCACACTTGAGATATTTATAAACGTTGATCCAATCCCCTCTCAGGCTTCTTTTCTCAAGGCTGAACAGTCCCAGTTCTTTCAGCCTTTCCTCACAGGGGAGATGCTTCAGGCCCTTAATCATCTTCGTAGCCCTCCTCTGGACTCCTTCCAGGAGATCCCTGTCTTTTTTATACCAGGGAGCCCAGAACTGGACACAATACTCCAGGTGGGGCCTGACCAGGGTAGAGTAGAGGGGGAGGATCACCTCTTTTGATCTGCTAGCCACACTCCTTACAGTGTGATATGGTACAGAAAGGTAGTTACACTGGTGTCGAGTGACTGAATGTGGGTGACTGAATTCAAATGAGTTTCAATTACCTCTTTTGATCCTATTTCCTCATCTTGCAAGAGTGACTGTCCTAGCTGTATAATGTGACTGTACTTTTCTGCTCGTGCTTCAATCTCTGCCAGTAGCTGTTGATGCTGGGTAAGTCTCAGGCTGCTAGTAGATATGTCCCGAATAGTCTCCTTGGCTCTCATTTCCCTTATTAATTCTGCTGTCCATGAGAAATAGTCCCACACCTGGAACCCAAGAAAATGTGAAAGTTGGTGTTAGAGCTCAAGTTTTGGTTATTGGGCAGAAAAATTAACAGTTCAACTTCTAGTGAATAACGGTGGAAAAACATCACAGATAAGAAAGAAAATACTTCGTTAAGGCTTAGAGTACTTCTATGAAGTTTAACAAGGATGGATGATGTGACTGCAGGAATTTCTACATACTGTGTTAAATCATACATATACGTTTTGTAATATAATCAAACTGTGTCATATCACATCAACAATAACATGGCATTATTTACTGCCCTTTAGGCAATCATTCCTTAAGTGTTTTCTGGTGCTGCACCTTCACAGGGGATAAAACAGTATCACCCAACTTTTCGATGACTGAGTTTTGGCTAATATAAGCTTGTCTGAAACTGAATTTGTGCATATGCCCTAAAATCAGAGTGAGAATTTTCAGGTGAAAAGCAAATGTGCTCACTCTAATAGAGTTGGGAAAAAAGTTTGTGCAAATCCCAGGTCCCAAAAGATTGCATATCAAGCATGCAGATTCAGCTCTCGATTTGTGGAATTTTACGACCAACACTGGCGCTAAAGCACAACATACAGAAACACAATTCTGCATCCCATACTTAAGATATTTATAAACATTAATAAGGTCCCCCCTTAGTCTTCTTTTCTCTAGGCTCAACAGTCCCAGCTCACTCACTCAGTCTTTCCTCATAGGGGAGATGCTCCAGGCCCCTAATCATCTTCATAGCCCTCCTCTGGACTCTTTCCAGGAGGTCCCTGTCTTTTTTATACCAGGGAGCCCAGAACTGGACACAATACTCCAGGTAGGGCCTGACCAGGGCAGAGCAGAGGGGGAGGATCACCTCCTTTGACCTGCTGGCCACACTCCTCTTGATGTAACACTAGTTTACTTCCATAACCTGATGAACTGATAAACATGTTTACAATACCTTAAACTGAGGCATTCAGCTGAGGCATTTATAAGCAAGAAAATTAAAAAACAAATCAGAGAATTGTTTTTGACTGTGGCTGAAGATACTTCACAGAATTGTAGAGGTTGGAAGTGACCTCCAGAGATCATTGGGTCCAACCCCCCTGCCAAAGCAGGTTCCCTAGGACAGGTCGCATAGGGAGGCATCCAGACGGGTCTTGAATGTCTCCAGAGAAGGAGATTCAAACTTGTGCAAGTAAAAATAGTTTGACACCTTCTGTATGTCTTTTTCTGTGTTTGATTCTGCACCTTCAGCTGTCTACTTTAGGTATCGCATTTAGAATCTCTAATAGGTCAGTGTGTAAAAAAATTGGACTGCAAGGGACCCTGCTGGGGATTATATGGGATGGTTAATTAAGTTTTTTTATAGTTAAATTGTGTTTGGAGCAGTAGAATTCTGAGGTGGTAAATGGTCTTTTGGTTTTTCAGTGTATTTTAGAAGAATGTTATGTAGTAAGCGCTGAAGATGAATGCTCTTTTACTGCAGAGATCTAAACATTTTCTCTTGTGAATGGTTACTGTTTTTTCCACTGAAGGAAACTACGTAATGGAAATAGCCTCTTGTCTGCTCCATTTCACCCATGGGATTTTATCTTTGTCATTGAAATTGTGCACAGCTCACAGCTGGCTTGTGAACCATCCAGTCAGGAAAACATGTTTTCAGAAAAACAACACAAAATTGAAATTGTCCAATTTGGCGTCCTATTAGTTTAGGCTTTAAAGTCAAGACATTATTTTCTTAAAGCCAGTGAACACAATTAACTACCAAACGACTCTGTAAAAGCGTCCCATATAGCATGCACATGTTGGCATAGTTTTGATTTACAGAACTAATTCACACACAGCTGGATGTCACTGTAGACACTGACATTGCACTTGGCACTGCAAATGTCTAAGACTCCCATAGATTTTAAGCTAAACATTAGGAAAAAATCCATAAATCTCGGAATATTTAATGCAGTGGAACAAGCCAAGACCCAATAAGAAGTTATTGGGCTGCTGCTGCCAGAGGCATTTAAGGACTAAGCATATCTGCAGGAAACTCCCAAGCACAGCCTCACTGAAACCATGCAGATCCTACCACAAACTTTAGAACAAGAACCTCAGATGATTCAGAAATACTTCAAGTCTATGTTTAAGCTTCTCTTCCTTGACAAACCTTCTTGGAAGATTTGGAGCTCTCTGCTCTTACTGTGTGTTGTCCGTTCAGGACAGCTCTGTTTCATCAGATTAAAATTGTACTTGATAAGATGCAAGGAGATATACTAGACAGTTGTGTAGAATTCTCATTTCATGGAAAGGCTGATGTGTTTTTATTTCCCCTCTTAATCAGCGTACAATTTCATAATGAAGAAGCCCCATGAATGAACAATGTCGGTTTAACCTGGCAGGCAGCTAAAACAACCACACAGCTGTTTGCTCACACCCCTCCAGAGTGGGATGGAGGAGAGAATCAAGAAGACAAAAAAGGTAAAACTCTTGTGCTGAAATAAAGACAGTTAAATAGGACAGAAGAGGAAGACAATAATGCTGATGCTACCATTATTAATACTACTAAAAAAAAGAATACACAAAGCAAGTGATGAACAGCGTGATTTCTCACCACCTGAAACCTATGCTTAGCTAGTTCTTGAGCCAAACCACCTCCTGGGCCACCTCCCAGTTATATACTGAGCATGACATCATATGGTATGGAATATCCCTTTGGCCAATTTGGGTCAGCTGCCCTGGCTGCATCCCCTCAGCTTCTGGAGCACCCTCCACCTTCTCATTGGCAGGGCAGTATGAGAAGCTGAAAAGACAAACTGAACTCTGAGTGACTTTAATGCATAAATCTATAAAGATCCATCCTGATGAAGATCCCCAGACTGAAGACTTCAAGAATCTAATATATGTTAGAAGAACAAATACTAGAAGCACTTTGCCTTGTTTGTACTGTCATTCCTAGATGCTCTCAGAAAGATAGTGGACAAATGAACCTTTCACCTACATCCCCAGAGCTGCTCTAATTTTCCCTGTGTCATACTCCATTTTATTTTATTTCCCCATCATCAACAGCTCTGCATAAGATAATGGATTCTTAGCAGTTAAAACCCAAACCAATCAAATCCTCCAAAAATCAAGTTGCCATAAGCATCCTGTAACTGTACAATATATTTTTTGAAATAAATTTGATGGGTAATGTTGGTTTGAACACTTCTGAGGGACTTAAGATGGATTTGCTTTATGTGAAAAAGCTTCTCATGCTGGCACAAAATCATCATGTACACTCTATTGTGGTCTTGATCCCAGCACACCACCTAAAGACAAACTTGTGGGAAGGTTTTTTCACCAGGTGAGCATAGCCATACCATATTCTCAGCTTTCCAGCAAACATGGAAGCAAGACTGTGAACTGCCAGAGTGACACTGAAGTTACATTTGGAACAGTTTAAGAGCACCAAGAATGTAAAGGTGTTCTAGAAGCCTACATTGGCACTCTTGCTGTTGTAGTACCTACTACTGCAGTACTTGTAACAATAATCTGCTGATTTGCCGTGGTGTAGCTCAAATGCCTTCACAGAGACTACTCGCATTTGCAAAGTATTGTGTGTCAAATCATAGCTCAGTGACCTACTGAGTTCTTTGGAGACAATGCTACTGCAAATGGTGATTTCATAGCTCAGTGACCTACTGAGTTCTTTGGAGACAATGCTACTGCAAATGGTGATTTACGCTGCTATATGCATGTCACTGTGTTTAAGCAACTTGAGAAGTTCCTGCAAAGACAAACAAGTTGCATGTGATACATTCCAAGAAGTTAACTGAGGATTACTGCATGCCCTGAGAGAGACAACAAACTTTTAGCCATTATAAATGGCAGCCTAACATCTACTTTTATCACTCAGTGGGAACTGCAGTCTTTGAAAAGACTACTGCTACTGCTGCAAAGCGATGGCCATTTCTGACAACTATTGATTATCCCATACATGGTTGAGTACAAGCTTCCCTTCCTATAGGAGGTAAGAGATCTTTATCCTCTAACATTTTTCCAAATTGCTGCAATCACTTAAATATGTGATTAATCCAGATAGTACCTGCAGCCTTTTACATCAACCTTTGCAGCTCAGAAGTACTCCTGTGATTCACACGCTTTGAAGGCAGCTTTCCCCTGTGTACCAGTGGACAAAAGGCAGGCATGCTTACCTGTGCCTGAAACTGGTAAAGCTTGTATGCTTGTTCCAGAAGTTTCTTGCGCAGTTCCACTTTAGACTTCAGGGCCTTCCAGTTGGTCACTATTGCCTGCTGCTTTGCTTTCAGATCTTCCACCTGCTTCTTTGAGCAATGGGTCAAGACCTGATCTGCAGCGTGGATCAGCTCCTGAAGCTACACACAGTGAAGAAAGAAGACATCCAGCTAATATCAAAAGAGTTATAATGGCTCTGTTAATTGTACATGAAACTACAATTCCAGCAGTATTTTCTGACCTAACTTTTCTCAGGCTAAACAACAGCTTCCCTAATTTCAGTTCTATGGAATAACAGTGACATCCAGTGTTTGCTATGGCTCATCACATTTTTCAAATTAAGCAGGCAGATGTGTTTTCTCTGTTTTACTATACCTTGTATTACCCACTGACCATATAGATTAACTGTGACTACAGTTATTAACTGTTATTAACTGTGACTACAGTTAATCTATATTCTCTTCACATATATTTCTCAGGATCTTCTACCTTTAAAATAACAAGCAATCAGTGGGATCAATCCTAGTGTTACCTGCCACAAGGCCAAGACATGAAGCCACTGATAAGTAATACTGGGATTGCTACTTCAGTAAGCTCACTATAACACATGCTGTGTTAACTATACTGTTACATTTACTAAAAAAAAGTGATGAAGAGAAAACTCATACTAGTATTATTGGTCTAGTTGAAACGAAACAAATGTCCTATATACAATGAAACTCTTCTCATGAGCTGAAACTTTTTGCGAGTTTGTATAATGAGCCCTATCCTCCTTTATTGCAGTCCAATTCCTACCCCCCTAAAGTGGTTGAAAATTCCAGACTGCTGCCCTATCCTTCCTTCCATAATCCTCTACAGTCAATCAATGCATTTTGTGTTCAATGAATATTCAGTTTCCCTGCACACAGAAGAGATTCTGGATTTTTCCCTTGTAATCATAGAATCACCTGGAACACTTTGAAGAAGGCAGTAAACACATCATAAAGGTTGGCATAGTCATACATTTCAAACAGTGTTCAAAAATATCCCTGTGAATCACTTGACTAGTCTGTGCTCATTATAATAGGTGCCTTATTTGTAAGGTGTTAAAGGACCTACTTTGTCACTGCTGTCAGACCTTGAACATGCTAAAAAAACCAGAGGACTAATGAGTATCATTACACATTTTCAGATTCTTGACAAACAGTCTGTAATAATTTGGTTCACAATACTAAATCAGTACTACAGTTGTTTTGGAAAGTTGAATTTTGGCTAAAACTTGAATTTTGGCTAGATTAAAGGCCACAAGTGACTTCCATTACCTGGTGCTCATTCCCAGAGAGTTCATGCTCTAGGGCCACATGGTTCCGGAGCTGAGTTTGCACACCTCTCATGTCCTTAGCAACATCATCTGGAATGCTTTTGGACTTTTCCTAGAAGGAAGAAATCAAAGAAAGCTTTGTTAATTTCTGTTTCCAAGCAAAACACTACCAATCCACTTCACTAATTTTGTGCAGCGCGCTTTGTACTGCAGAGTTCAGGACATCCTGGGTTGCTCTAGTTGCTAAAAAGAAGCCAGAAGAATCTGTCCTTGTAAGTATCTCACTGACTAATTTTTCCAACTTGACTATGAGAGATGAAAGTTCAAGTCTTTCCTTTATCAGACAACACAGGAGATTGTCTTACAGGCTTTGTGTTGGGAATCAATCTTGAAGAGTTACTGAAGTGACAACATGAATTCTTAAAGTAGCAGTAACAACCAACCATTTCAGGCCATTTGTTGGGATACAAGTGGTCTATCTGTGGACTATCTTTAGATAAAAAGTTTAGTTATACACCCTCAGGAAAGATTAGAGAAATGGAGAGACCATCACATGAAAGGAGACAATAAACACTTTTTAGCTCAACAAAGGTTCTGAGGGAATCAGTTGTTACACAGACATGCACTGGAAACACAGCAAGCAAAACAAAAAAGCGTTTCAGCTGGAGGACAATGCTGTTGCTAGAATAAAATGGTTGGAAACTTGCTCCAGGTCAATTTAGCTGCAAATTAGAACAACTCTAATATTTCTGTAACAGATTCACAGGCTGGTTTGGGGTACCAACAATGCATCTTTCTAAGGTGCTGTAAAAGAACAGGCATGTTGTAGTTGCCTACATTATGACATCAATGGAGTTGGTGACTTAAGCAAGTTCTTCTAGTATGAGAAATCTGACCAGGGTACACAGGAAGACACGGGCAAGAAGACTGAATTGCTCTCCCACTTAGTAGTGAAGCCTATTAACAAGACGAAATGCAAGAAGCTTGTGTTGGTTGCCTGGACCAAACTCAGAATGGGGATAAACCAACAGCTGGTCTATGAAGTGTTTCTGAACTATCGCTTGTCACTGTGACACAAATTAACTACTTCAACCACCGAAGCTAAATATGCACCAAGTTCTGAAAACCCCAGCTGGTGTATGGTGAAGTACTGTGACATTTTATTTCCCATTCATGACAGGGAAAGAAAACAGGAGTAACATAGTTGAATAGGGCAGCTTCTGCATAAGTGAGTAGAAAATCTATTGTACGTAACCTCACAAAGCCCTGTTGCCTTGCAACCAGCGGAAGCTCTGTTGAATTGCTGCCTCCTGTAAACCTCAGCATTAGGGAAACCACATCTCTCATTACAGCAAGGATGTGTTTTTTCCATTAAATTCTTCAGGATGCTCAGATAAAACAGATGGCAAAAGATTTTACTGGGACTTCTCCCCTCTGGTTTCAAACACTGGGACTGTTTGAAATGATTATCAATACTGAGCACTGAAATGAGAGGAAAAGAGTTTGGGCCCAGCTTTTAGCATCAGGTCACATGGTTGTCTGACATCCTTCCAGGCTAATGGTCACTGTGATCCAGGCAAATGCCTTTTTTATGGAGAGTTTTTTCTTCAGCACATAAAGCTACAACGGTATACAAAGACCCACCACCATGTGGCAGTAAACAATTTCTTAGGCCTGATGACTGCAAACATTACTTTATGTGCTGCCCTGTGAGACAATTTATTTCAAGCTCTGGTCTTCTCAGCTTATCCCACAGATCAGCAACTCTAGCTGCACCTGATTTCACAAATGGTTCTCATAAGGTGATCAGACAGGCATTTAAGGATTTTTTTTTTTAACACTGAGTAATCACACAGGTTTCTTACAGAGATTTTTTTTTAAAGTCAGGAATAAGCACACAGAGAATCATAAGAATATCCCACAAATTAAGATGAAATAAAGGTTACATTATATGAGACTTTCCCATTATTTTTTACCTCAATATGGGCAAGAGCATCTGTCAGATCTTGGTAACACTTGTGGATCGCCTCAGCATCTCTCAGCCGCTCACCTCTTAATTTGGTGATTTCCAACAGCTCCTCCCAGGAGTTCCTTCAAGGGAGGATGGGGAAAAGAGCATGTAAAACATTTAAACTAGCAGCAAAGGAGATGAAAAGTCTTAAGAAAGACTGACAACAGGAAAAACTTTTCATTTGTGCCATTAAGTTCTGCTGGAGCAACTCTGTGGGACAGCATGTCTCTTACCCTACTCTGTTCATGTTCTCCTGTCTGTTCCAGGCACTTAAATAGATGGTCCTAGATAAGGGTGCCCCTCTCCTTTCAGGTTTTATATGCAGGACTCGGAGGACTGAGTAAGACCCTATTTCCTTCATAATTCTTTTTTGGGCCAGTTTGGAGCAATGCCAGCTACAAGAAGCTTAGAACATCTTAATGTTCTGCAGATCAATCACGGCATTCAAACTTGAAAATCAGAAGCAACTAAACACTTAGCCTTTCAGTTAAGCAATCTCATTTCAAAGAGCAAAGGAAGTTCACTCAACCCTTACTTGTAAAACCCCTCTGATGCAACTGATAAGAAGCCAAATCAGCAAGCAGATGTCTGTGTTCCAGTCATCTATTTTTAAATGAGGCATGGCTGTAGCTCTGCATCAGTGATCAAATCACGTATTTTGCAATTAGAGGATTGGGATGACATATCTCATTCCTTTCTAATTCCTTCTCACTTCCTCCTCAGTAACTAACTGAAAGGGCCAAGCATTACAGAGTAACACAAGCCTCCTACCTTAGCTCTTTCTGTTTCTGGCGAATTTCCCGGGACTCAGAATGCCCACCGTTTAGCAAGTTATCTGCTAGCTGCTGGCAAGCCACAACTCTCTTCCCAGCTGCTTCCAACTGGTGACGGAACGTGTCATATTTGGCACAAAGTTGCTTTTGAAGGAAAAAAAAACCAAAACAAAAAGGCATTTTAAGTGCTTTCTTTTCCCCATAGCTGCTAACATACAGATTGGTCATTTATGCTAAGAGACAGGTGTAGGCTGATCATATTTGGAGATGGAGAAACTGCAGAGAATGACTGGATTTTACCTTCAAAGACCATGAGGAGCTGCAAACTAGTAAAACATGAAGTCTGTGATGCAGGTGGGAGGTGGAAACATTATTACCATGGATAAGAAAAACCATTCCATGTACAATGTATGTCAATTATTAAATCAAATGTGTATTCAATACTATAACTGGATAATCACAGAATCACAGAATCTTAGGGGTTGGAAGGGACCTCAAGAGATCATCGGGTCCAACTCCCCGATAATGTAGTCCAATTTTAAGATTTAGAACACAGGATATATTGAAAGACATTTTTGAAATTGGGATTCTGAATGGCTCTTGATTTCTAGTGGGCTGACATTAGATTAGTTTCTGAGCCGTGTACAGAGCTATATCTGTAGATGTTTAGACATCAGCATTTGTGATGGAAAAAATCCCTAGTGGACATCATACTGAATTATCTGGTTATTAAAAATAGAAAGGAGTTGCTCTCTGAAGGCGTAGACATTTTAGTGTGCAGTTGTTTCATGCAGTTCAGCCCCCATGGTAATACGATGTGTTAGGCAATGCTGCCTGCCTGTTAGAACAAGTCAATCCATCCCACCCATGCTTCACTCTTATCTCTTCCCATCTCCCAGTTATTTATACTTATTGCATACTCTGTCTTACAAAGTTTCAAGGATTACTTCAGAACTTTCTTTATGGTCTCACTATGTAGAGCTTAGTTGATTTTTGATATTGCCTAAAAAACTCACCAAAACATGTTCATAATCATTTCCATAGTCTTCAGAGCTGACTGTTTGTTTCTGCTGAGTGATCCACTCTTGCAGGTCTTCATATTCTCGTAGAAACTCATGCAAGACAAGAGTCTCATCCAGCTTCTTTCCTCTGTTGGGAGGGGATAAGAAAATGCAATTAGACCAAAGGAATATAAGAGGAGGGCAATCAGTAACATTCAATTAATCCCCCAAAACTCTCACCATCAAGACTCATTATTTTTAATGAGAGCACTGAATTTATGTCTCAAGATTGGAAATTGTGTTTGTAGGATAACAGCTGTCAGCCAGGTCAGACTCATTGGCTGAGTTTCCCAGAAAGGCACTGTGCCTAGCTGAGCTCTCTCCCTGGATTTGTGTTTTCTTGTGCTTTTGTTTGGTTGGTTTGCCTTCCCATGAGAATACCCTTCATTTCTTTTCCAGATCTATCCTGAACTGTCTTTCTAAAGATAATTGTAAGTAAAGATGAAAAAGCGAAGAAGAAATCTTTCTAACTGGGAATGGTGCAGCAGGAAGACAAATGCTATGAAAGCCATTTTATGCAATTCTGCTCCTATTGCTTATGCAGCAAAATTTCTGCAGCATGCTGCATATTTCTGATCATCTAGAGTATCTTATAATACTGCCTGACATGCTACAGACCATCCACAGTAAAAAACCCATCAAATTACCATCTGCTAACACTGCCTGGCCACTGTGCAAATGTTCAAGGAAAGAAGAACCTGGGCTTCCCTGTTTGAATCAGAAACGCTCATCGCAAGAGATGTAACCCTCTGAGAGAGTCCAGCCCACCAAGGACAGAGGTACAGACTAGAGCACCAATTAGGCATCATGAGACCCAGGTTAACATTGAGCATCAATGAACATAACACTTCTGTGCTCACCACACACAAACATTTTGGTATTTCCAGATTGAGGATTTCTTTTTCTGAACTTTTCATTCACAGGATTTTCTCCTGATGCTTTTACTTTTTAAATTGAAAGCAAGAATAAAACCCAAAGCATTTCCTCTAGGCTTAATTATTTTTAGTATTCAGATTAATTTATTTGTTATTATACTTGCAGAACTTCATTCCTTTTTCTGAGTGAAAAGGTTTGTGGAGGCAAAAATCCTAAACTGTTCAGACATTTGTTCCTTCCTGACAACAAACTGCAGGTGTCAAAAAACCTCTGTGTACAAGCAACCTGTGCTGTTGTAAACACGTTACTGTAACAGTAACAGAAAGGAAGTGAATTTAAAAGTAAATAACTCATTCAAGAATAAAACTGTTCCTAAACTTGCACAGACCCTGGGCATAAAAATAAGGGCAGCTGCAATTGTCTCCCTATGTAAGGAATTAAGTAATTTTCAAGTATCTTTAAGGAAACCTTGGAGAATTTTTTTTTCCTTTTTCATAGCAGGTTCTAAATAATACAAAGGCAAGTCAGAATCTGGCATCTCAAGTCACTTCAAAGGAGGATGATGAAGGGTAACGGGGAAATTTGGAGACTTCAGATCCTTAACATGTACCAAAACTCCCTGAATAAGATATTAATTTCTCAGCAATAATTGAAGGCTCACAGGTTCAAAGAATTATAACAGAAAACCAAGAAATTTCCTAAATATAATTGAAAAAAAAGAGGAGTTAATGGATATGATTGAAATTCAAGTGAGGTAAATAGAGCTATTCTTTATTGACTTCAGCAGGCTTTGAATCAAACGTAGGATCCAAGGGGAAGTTCCAGTTTATACCTGGCTGCTGCTAGCTCCTGTAGCTCCTGGAGTCTTGAATTAACTTGTTCCTTTGGTCCATCAACCTCAACATACTGGATGGAGCCCACAAGAGGAAGGGTTTGGGCACTTCCACTCAGTTCTTTCATCAGATTTTGGTAAATGGCAATCTCGTGTTCTAGTGCCTGGCAGAGAAAAGAATGGACTAAGAGCAAGTTGTCCAACATATCCTCCGTTTGAACTTTTGCACCAGCCTACGGTGTAGTAATTGAGACATTAAAAAAGGAGAAAAGCTTTCTGGAAGAAAGTGACATTTCCAAGTCTTGATCAATGTCAGATCATTTTCTAGCAATTTTTTTTTTAAATGTACATAAATTCATACAAATCAGGCAAATAAAGATAATTAGAAATTCCTGATGCATTATTAGGCAGGGAAAAGTATTCCTGGAATAATACAGTATCTATATCTTTAATTTTAGTTTAAAAAATAAGTCTTCTGCATCTGTTGAGCCTGAAAAGCAGGTATCAGATCACCGCCAGTTTTGGCCTCAGAAAAAAAAATGAGAATATTTACCCTTCTCTGTTTTCCCCAAACTACATTTTTTCTAACCATATTATAGTAAGCTGCATTGATCTCTTCTATCAGTCCATTCTCAGGTAGACATACATCAATGTAAAGTATCTTGTAGATGTCTGGACACTTATGTACCAAGGAGAGAAAATTTTGCAACCTCAGACAGACCAGAAGATCAGGCCAGCATACAGAACTTAAACAGAGAAATACCTTATGTTTCTTGAGGAGTTTCAGTGTTCCATCTTCATCCTTACCATAGTCCTTGCTTGTCACAAGTGGATATTTTTCTGCTATCCAAGCCTCCAGGTCTGAAGTATTCATTAAAAACTACCAATTAAAGAGAAAGCAAATTAGTTTCTACCTCAACTTTCAAAATACGTACATCCTTTTATTGACCTAATAGATGCTATAGGGAGGTTACGCTATATGATTTACTGTGATGTGTTAGTAAATAAAAATAAAAAAAAAGGATATTTAATCCCAAGAACTACTCTCCATTCTATTCTGTCAAATCATACAAAGGTGAAGGAGGCCTCAGATGGAAGACTTCAATGCAAGATATCTAAGGTCTTGTCCAGGCATCAAAGCTCTGGCAGTGAGTTTCAAGTTGTCTTGCTTTTCTTTCTTCACAGCTTTATCCTTACTTGATTCTTCCTTTACTTTATTCATGAAGGGTAGGAGCTAGCTGTATAAGGTCATGGTGATGTTTGTCCTTCCCTCCTGGGTTCAAATCACCATAAAGGATGGGTACAGAACCCAAGGCAAACCTCTAGAGCAGCTGGTCAAGACTGGGGGCTGCACTCAGCCATGTGACCCAGCCCTTCATTTCCATGAGTCTGGCCTCAAGCTGCTGCAGTGAATGCCAGTCCCAGACAAAGCTGTTTGGCTGTGCACTTTAAAACTTTGGTCGTACTGTGTAAGAACTTTGCTGTAATTTGTACCTCCTGGAAGCCAACTGAGTGCTGCAGCTGCTTCATCCTTTCCTCACAGGCCTTCTCCAAACCCTGCCAGGCAGTCACAAGCTCCTGGCACTTCTCACTTATTTTCTGAGCTGATGGGTGCTGGCCTACAACCATTGACTTTCCTTTATCCAGGACTCGCTGGACTTGCTGTTTGTGGGCATTCACTTCTGCCTGCAGTTCCTGGAAAAGAGATAAAAGAAAAAATAAAGGGTGTATGAGGACAAAGAAATTCCACATGATCCCAGTCCTAAGCAAAACAGGCTGTTGGTAGCAGTGGGCAGAGTATAGCCAGTGGACACAAGGACTGTCTGCTTTTACAACAGCTGCAGCTTCAGCCACCAAGTCTGCTCTTGATGCTGACACAGAGAGAAGATAAAACGCAGTAAGGTGCTAACAGATATCTCAACTTCCCTATGCTCTCAGCATCCCACATCAAAGTCCTTGGCCTGGTGCTCTGACTGGGTTGAACCTCTTCTCCATAATTACCATGCACATACCCCTTCCCCTGCCCAGCAGCCAGGGAGGTTTGGGAGATAGAGCAGGACAAGGAACAAGACACAAAGCTGGGTGGTTCAGAAAACAGTGTTGAGCTACTGATGGGAAAATAAAATACTTCAGAAGATTAATGGGATGGAGGATGATGGGAAAAGAGACATTGTCAATAGTACCATGAAAATCATTAGACTGCTTCTCCATAAAGCCTCCTGCACTGGTATTATAACCTTTCTCATGGAATTTTCAATCCAGGTGCTGCAAAATCCAGTGTTGCCTGTGGTGCAGGGCAGCTCTGAGGTGCCTCTCTGGCTGTGAGGAGCTGCTACAAAGAATTGAACTCTCCAGAAATCAGTGTTAACCTGTCCTAATAAATATATTGACTGTGGCTTCTTCAAATCATTTCACAGGCAGTACGCAATTAAACAACCATAAATGGCTGTTGTACACTCTCCCAGAGAATCTAGCAATCACAAGCCTGAAGACTGCATTTATAATGAAGCAGTAACCACTGAACTAAAATACAACGAGCATGTAAATCAGGATATTTAACCCAGATTCTATTTAGTGTGAGATGTATTAGCTTTATATCCATTTTTAATGGGAAGAGCTACATAATTGCTGAGAACACCGCAAAATATGGCAAATTTTGCAGCTCCCACAGGAACTTCATGATTGTTCTGAAAATTATCCACCCACTGCTGACTTGTCTCAATGCACTGGAACCATTTTAGCTGTAATCAGTAACTGAAAGTAACACTGGAAGTGTGGCAATACATTGTAGTTGCATCAGCCTTCCTGAAGGTAAAGGTGCAGATGCAGGTTTGCAGACTGAGGGGAAAAACAATATGCCAACATGCTATCAGGCACTTGATTAAATGAGTTACCTTGTGTTTTTGCAACAGGCTTTGGGCAACATCCAAGGACTTTCCAGAGTTGGTGGAATGAGCAATAGGCAACCGCTCATGAATCCAGTTCAGTTCCATGTCATGATAATGGTAGAACTCATAGAGATCCACTGCAGCTTCCAGCAACTTACGCCTCTCATTAAGAGGTGCTTGCAAAGACTCAAACCTAGAAGTCATCCATTAAATACATGTTAAAATAAAGCTTTATCCTGATTCTGCCTAGAGAATTAGGCTATGATACCACTGTGAAGATTAGAAAATACTGGACACTTATTAGCAACTAAATTTCAATGGTTAATGCATACAAGAATCCTTTCTCTGGAAAACTGCTTTTGACAAGTAGACTTGTATGGTAACGCTTTTGAAGTCCTAGGCTTGTTCTGTGATGTTCTAAGGAACTTACTGCTATTGAATGCTGGATGGCTGCACCTCCTAGAAAGCCAGGGATGATCTATGCATGAGATGGGAGGAGGAGTGCAGCAAGCAAGGAGTAAGGGCCAGTAAAGATTGAGATGGATCAACAGGCAGCTGTGGAGGTGCAAATCAAAGCACAGTTGTGGTATAGCTGGGAGGAGAAATCATTCCTAAATATGGATTGAACCTAATCAACCAAAAGACATTTTCTCAAAGGTAGAACAAAAAATGCTATTTGTCACAAGGGGCAAATACAAAGAGTGACATCTCACCTTTTCAGATATTTCTGTGTTTCATCCAGAATTCTCTGGGAGTCAAAGTGGTTGGTGGCCATTTTCCTTGCATGTGATACAATAGAGTTCATTTTGTCTGCCAGCTCACGTGTCTCATTTTCCAGCTGTCTGTGTTGCTTGAGTAGATCACGGCTGGACCGCAAATCATGTCCTGTCTCAGATTCCTGAAGAACTTTCTCAATTTTCTCTATCTTCTTTTTGGCATCCTGCCAGGAAAATATTACGGGACACTCATACTGACCTTTCAGCATCGTTTTCTCTCATTCATACCCTTCCAGACAGCTTCCTAGACACAATTTTCAAACCCATATGTCCTTCCTTAGTAACATAATGACCAGGTGTCTGTAAGAGGCATCTCCTGGGAATATTTTGTTCTGGCACACTCCTTTGGAGTACTCCTCTCCCTGAGACACTAAAGCACATCATTAGAAACAATCTCTTTGAACTATCTTCATTGACATAATACAGAGCAATCAAATAATTTTCAAAGACTTCAGACTGTAGCTACAACACAGCAGCAGTTCCATGACATGCTGGTATTGAAACAGCTTCATGGCACATTGCTCCTCTTATACAACTTGCCTGGTAACAATGTACTTAGTACCATGCCTCCAACCCCCAAACTCACTCCAAGCAAGCAGTTACTTTCACACAGCACTGACCCATGAAGAGAGTTTTGATTGTTTTCCCAGCAGAGGTTGGCCGCACAGATGCAGTGCTGAGCCTGAGTTCTACAGCTTTGTGTCTTGATGCTGTGTTGGCACTGTTACCCTGCTCATAGCTTTGGAGTGAGGTTGGTCAGCATTATATTGGGTTTTCTCTAATAAGACTGTAGAAAAATGGACACTTCAAAACACACTTTTATCTGGATAGTATTCTGTTGTTTTGGTTTTTTGTGAGGACCATAAAACAGAGGAATCAGACACCTAGGCCATCCGTCCCCTCTGTTCCCCGCCACCTCCTGACCTGGAGCAGTTCCATGAGCTGTTCTTGCTGCCCAGCTTGTCTGAGCTTGTCACCTCGTTCTATCATCTTGCTATACAATTCTTTCCACTTCCTTTGAAGCTCTGACATCTTCTCCTGGATGGAAGCTGCAGCATAATGGTTGTCTTGAATCAATTGATTTCCTTTCTGGAGAAAAACAGCACAAAATGTTTTTTTAAGCAGATCAGCATATAGGAAGCTTGGCACATGATGGAACACTTAGCTCCAAAACTGCCTTCACCTTTATCAGTGTGGCAAAGTGTTCCTCATTAGCCATCATTTCCTTCTCAGCAGCCTCATGCCACTTCAGTTTGCGTAGAACATTTGTTGGATCACGATAGGATTCATCTGATGCAATCTTGTACTTCTCTGCCATCCATATCAAAAGCTCAGCAACATCGTGATTAAACTCCTTACAGAAACAAACAGGATTAAATTGATTTAACTTCTGATTCTGCGTGGGTTTGCATTGCACCCTTGCTGTTAGGATCAAGCCCTGATTTTTTTATTATTAAGACCCAGAACAATAATAAATCATGTACAGTATGAACAGCAGTCAAAGCTTTGTGTTGATATTTTGCACTCAATGTCTCCCTTTCTGATTTGGTATTTTTCTATGCTTATGGCTTTGAAAGATTTATCACCAGTGCATTGCCAGGCACTGGAGAGTGAAATCCTCTGTCTCCCAGCCAAAGAGAAAGTGAGCTGCAGTAGGAATGCTCAGCAGTTTGAGGTTTATCCCATCTTAAGACAAAGGGTAAAATTGCTTCACCACGTGCCTGACCAAATCTGCAGTATCAGTCTTTTTACCTGCAGCTGTAGAGAATCCAACAACCTCTGTTTTCTCTGGGCATTGCTTTGTATGAGCCACTCCCACCTGTGCCGGAGAGTCACCATTCTCTCTTCAATACTGCAGAAAAAAACAGGAAGCCCAATACAGTAAAGTTCAGTGCAGTACTAGTCACAATAGTTCCCTTTGTTTGTCCTGCAGTCATGACTACGATATAAATGGAATCTGGTTCAACACCTTGTTGGCAGGAGTAAGGAATATATGTCCCAGTCCTATACTCATGCTGGGCTCATCTGGAAAGCACCTATTGCTTGCCAGCTTCTCTGGATTTTCCTCTTGCACAGCTGTGTTACATTAGTCAACTGCAGTCAAGTATGTTTTAGTCAAACATCCAGACCTTTCTCTTTCCCAAACAGTCTACTTAAATAATAATTTTATCTGTGATATAAGTGTGATGATGGTCTGGAATGACCTTCTTACGGTAGTAGAGCTGGCAAGAAATCAGATTTTAGGAGCAATTTTATAAATTTGTAGAGGGAATTTTCAAGATGTTGTAATTTCTGATCAAAGAATATGGCCTTTTTGAACTAAGAGGCCCATTCTGACCCTACATTTCTAATTCCTGTTTATGCAGGAGACCCCTTACTACATCCTAGTGGCTCTAGCACAGTAATTACAGTTCAGCTTCGACTAAAACATGAAAGCTGCTCCTGATGAATTATTTCCTTGTGAATTCTAATGTAACTTTTTAACACCAAACATTAATTCTGATGTATGGTACCAGTACATGAAGGAAACTTTTTTTTTTCTAGATATTTAATGAGTTTACATTTAAAAAGTGTTAGTACTTTATGTTATTTATGATGCAAGGTGAATTATTCTAGTGTTCTGTTAAATGCCACTTTTAACCTACAGCATTTCACTTATTTGCCCTGAGAGCAGAAGAAGTCTGTGTTGTTTTTTTATAACTCTTTTTTGCCCCCCATCCAGCAGATCACAGCTTGGAGGTCAACTAAATTCTGGCTCAGAGAAAGCTCTTCATCTTACCCTAATCACTTTGGATCATGTTTACTAACACTAAATAATAAAGGAAAGTGAGTTTGTACTCACACATGGACTGCAAAGTGCCTGCTCTCTATTAAATTCACCCCATTTTCATTAAGCGCTTCAACTCGTCTCTTCAGCGCCATTAGCAGTTGTTCAAATTCCTGATGTCGCTTCAACAGGCTTCGAACAGCATCCACGTGGTCCTGCATGTAAGAAAAAAAAAAAAAGTCTTTTCTTGGCCATAGGAAATTTGTGTAGCAATATAAAAAATATAAAAGGACCTTATTTTCCCCTTTCTCTTTCAGGTAGAAGATACAGTGCAATTTTTTATGTGTCTAAGGATGTTCAAGACTACAAACAAGCCGCAGGTGTTTGGGTTTGTATTATATCTAGTTCCTCCATGTTATGTTTCCACAACGGTGCCATTTTCACCTTTTAAGAAAATCTGCATTCAGAATTTCTGCCACCACTCTGGCACAGAATCACAAGGTTGGAAAAGACCTTTAAGATCATTGAGTCCAGCCGTTCCTGTCCTATGCTATTGTAGGCAATTGTAGGCAGTGATGAGGTATCCTCCTTTCCAGGCTAAACATCCCCAGCTCCGTCAGCTGCTCCTCATATGATTTGCCCTCCTCCTGGCACGTTTAGGGATGTGCAATGCAAAAGGCTGTAACTAAGTAAAACTTTATTGCACTTATTGACCCAAAAGTATTGAAGAAAGATGAAAGATGGTGAGGTACCTGTTCCTTCACTGATCTTGTAAGCACTGCCTGCATTTGGATTTTTCCCTTCATTTGCTTTAATTTTCTCAAAATACTCGATGAAAAGAAAAAGCTTTCTTTTAAGTCAGGCTTTTACTTCACCAAAAACTGTTAATTATGTTCAAACTGAAATCTTTATTTTTAATGGTCAGCCATCAAATGGTTGAGTCAACTGTATATAAACCACCTAACATGTACAAACACATCACCAAATCACACAACTCTAGCTGTTTTAAAATCTTTTGAGAGACAACAAGCTTTGTTTGCATTAAGATGAGTAAGAACATAGGAACCTTAATAAGAATCTGAAAGTCTAGATTCCAAGTATTAAAATGCCATGACCATAAGAATGAAGGAACTGATCTAATTAAGATAATTGTTGCTACTACCTGGATATGGAGATGAAGTAGAAGAAAACAAAGCCAGATGCTGTACATACCCCAAGGTCATTCCCCCGGAGAAAGGCCTCATGGCCAGAGAGGGCTGCATTGATACGGTCTCCCTCTCTATTGAACTTCTGCAATGCCAGGCCATCCTGAAGCTTTTTCCGCCTCTGCTCCCACATTTTCTCCAGCTCTTTGTTCTCCTTGGCAAGTCTTTCCAGGGATTGGTGGACATCCATGGTCTTGCCATTACTGGGTTGTTCATGGATTACTTTGCGACCTAGCTCTTCCAGCTGCACAAATCTTTCCGGAGTAAAAAAGAAAAGTGAGAGTCACTGCATGAGAGAATATCAATTCTCTTTCATCTCAGCTCTTTGCTCTCATGGCAGTGCCTAGACATTAGGCTTCACTCCTTTACAGACTTTTCCTGCTAGCCATGGTTGTGCACACAGAATCACACACAGAATCACACACAATTATCAAGGTTGGAAAAGACCTAAAAGATCATCCAGTCCAACCATTCACCTATTACTACTAGCTCCCACTAAACCATGTCCCTCAATACAACATCTAGTCTTTCCTTGAACACCCCCAGGGTCGGTGACTCCACCACCTCCCTGGGCAGTGCATTCCAGGGCCTGACTACCCTTTCCGAGAAGTAGTGCTTCCTAATGTCCAGCCTGAATCTCCCCTGGCGCAGCTTGACACCATTCCCTCTAGTTCTGTCACTGTCTACACGGGAGAAGAGGCCGGCCCCCAGTTCACTACAACCTCCCTTCAGGAAGTTATAGAGAGCTATAAGGTCTCCCCTGAGCCTCCTCTTCTCCAGGCTGAACAATCCCAGCTCCCGCAGCCACTCCTCATAAGGCCTGTGTTCCAGACCCCTCACCAGCTTAGTAGCCCTCCTCTGAACGCGTTCCAGGGCCTCAATGTCTTTCCTGTAATGAGGGGCCCAAAACTGGACACAGTACTCGAGATGCGGCCTCACAAGTGCTGAGTACAGGGGGACAATTACCTCCCTGTTCCTACTAGTAACACTATTTTTGATGCAAGCCAGGATGCCGTTGGCCTTCTTGGCCACCTGCGCACACTGTCGGCTCATGTTCAGCCGTGCATCAATCAGTACCCCCAGGTCCATTTCCTCCACACAGTCCTCCAGCCACTCCGCCCCAAGCCTATAGCGCTGCCTGGGGTTATTGTGGCCAAAGTGCAGGACTCGGCATTTCACTACAAAGTGCAGCTAGTTGTTTGCTCAGGGGTACATGCTGGAGGCAGTAGGTAAGGTTTCCCCATTTCAATTGCAGGCCCAGATAAGCAGGCTTTCCCATTAAAAGGAAGAGTAGGGAGAACTCAGTATCTGGAACTTAGAACGGAGCAGAAGGAGATGGCAACTCGAAGCAAAAAGCCTGAGAAGGGAAAGGCTGGAGAAACTGAAATAAAGGGAGATGGCACTGTGCAAGAGGTCGGGAGAGCTTGCGGAATACTACTCCAAACACGCAGCTCCTCCTTCCCTCTCCATCAACTACCAGGATAGCTGTGCAAAAGCAAACTGGATCTTGTGTTCCACAGTCTCCTTTTGACAGTACATTTCAAGACCATTTGAATAAACTCTCTGCATGACTTTCATAAACAATTTACGCATGACAGACACATTTCATCTTCGCAGTACTGTTGTCGTACCACCCCCCTCTGCCTACCCTCTCAGAATCTCTCTACCTTTCATTTTGAGATGTAATTTCTTTCAGCAGGTCCTGATGTTCCTTCAGCAATCGCTCTGCAGAAGCCACATCCACACCCATTTCTTCACTGCTTAGTTTTTCCCGAATGCCTTCTGCCCACAGCAGGAGCCTGTGGCTGTCTTGCAGGAAGGACTGTTGATTTTGGGCCTGCTGAAGAAAGTCCTGTTTCTTTTTGGTCTCCAGCTTGAACTTTGCCAGAAGTCTCACCATGTTTTCCACCTGCTCAGTGATAGCCTTGCTCTCTGCAGGGTTGGTGTCTTTAATCCTACAAAGATAAATATAATAAAATACATTCAATTGGATGAACGCTTCAGGCTTTTAGGGCTTGAACCAGTATTTTTTAAAAGGAATGGATTAGGATATTTAGACATTCATTAAAAAGAAAGAAAGTTAGTAAAGGCAACCAATGCTCCACACTAGCAAGAAATATTGATGTTAATATGGTGTACTGCAGAAAGTGTATCCCTGTGAAAGACTTTGGTAACACTGTTGTGGTTCGGTGATACACTCTCATTGGCAATGTACAGAAAACTTAAAAAAGTAAAAAACTTTTAATTTATATTTCAAATTCAAGCCCCTGTGCACAATTCTCTGCTTTCTTCCTTCATCCTTGCTTCCTCCCATTACTCTCTTTATGACTTAAATAATGCTTCCACATTCTGAACTAGGTGAGTCCAATTAGTAGAGATAATTTGTTAGGGGTACAAACAACCCTGTGGTATTTATCTTTGTACAACAGTGATGTTTGGGAGCAATCACTTCACCAATCATCCAAGCCATACTCAAGAAAGGTGATCTCAATCCAGTCAGTTCCTCAGACTGCTAGAAAGAGAAACTTCAAGAGAAACTTCATATGCTGCTCATTTTCTTTAGAGTCATAACTTGCAACATGAACTCAGAAAATTAGCAAAGACTATGGAAACAAAGAGCAGGTTCCTTACGACTTTGCAACACTCCTCAAGTATTCAATTTTCCTCTCTATCACCAGGACTTCTCTCTCAATTGTAGACAGTTTACGCTTGTCTGACTCCAGCCCAGCAGGTGAGTTCCCTGGTTCCAGAACTCTGAGTTGGACCATCTTGTCTTGCAGTAGCACTCCTATGCTCTGACAGTCCTGAAGAAACATCCTCACATCAGCTACTCCAATCAGCTCAGAGCCCTTCTCCTCCTTCAGAGTTTCCATGCGTTCCCACCTTGGAGAGAGATAAACTAATTATTTGCATCCAGCCTCAGCCACTACCCCAAGAATTGACTTTGCCTGGGGAGTAGATTCAATTTACAGCCTTTGTTATACATGAGCTATATCCTCTTTCTATTAAGAAGGAAATTAAGGAGTACCCCCCACCAACCCCGAAGTTCATCGCAGTGCCATCTCACGCACGGAGACTCTGCTCAGCTGGTCAGAACACACTGGACACAACACAAATAAGCAAATAAATGGTCCAAATCCAGACCAGAATCCAGCTGTGCCTTCCAGTTCCATCCGTGTGGCTTGGTGCCATGCATGTATGTACACAACTGGTACTAAATATACTGGGTGAAGTTGAATGGGGTTTGATGTTCTTTTCAGGATTTGTGAAGGACACTCTCACGCAGGTGTAGCTGTATCCATTGCTGCAGTGCAATACAGACAGAACCTCTCTGAATCTAGTACTCTCACCTGAGTGATTCGCATTGTGCTTTAACACACAGAGACACAAATTGGTACAGTTTAAATATCTTAGTGTCAGGGGCCTAGAAGCACCCCATCAGTCCTGGAGACATGACACCGGGCTATGGGGCAGCCTACAGCCCGTGTGGCAGAGGGCTGCCCCCTTCCTACCAGTGACACTGCGGACAGGCTTACAGGCTTCTCTGAGGAGTGGGACTCACCTCAGGCCCCAGCTACCATTGCAGGTCTGCCCTGCTCATCTCCCTGTGGGATTGGCCCTGTGTGCTGTGGCCTCTCTCCCCATGCCAGCCCCATCCCAAAAGGAGCAGCCTGCCCTTACTGACAGTCTGGTCCAGGCCTCACAGCAAAAATGGCCTTTCTGGCCAGGCCACAGCCCTGCCCCCTCACCACAGACTAGCTGAGCATCGGGACTATAGGCACACCCCTGCCTGCCCTCCTCCCTGGTTGGAGCAATGGGACAGGCCCTAGATCAGGCCTAGATCAGGCAAGGAAGGCCAGCTCTCCAATTGACCCCAAGAAACAATCGGCTATTTTATCAGTAGCGCCTTTACCTGTTGTTGATTTCTGTCAGCCAAACCTGGATCTCAGAATATTTGCTGGGGCTGATCTTTCCATATTTAACAGCTAAGTTTTCAATATCGCACAGTTGACCTTTTCCTGCAGCCAGTTCCGTTAAAAAGCTCTAAAATAGAAAAGATACAATGCAGAACTTGAGGTTTTTTCCATTTCTATGGACATGACTCTCAGTAATCTGTCACATCCATAATGGCTACTTGATTTACCTGTCTGCTGACACCATGCACGTCTATGCATGTAATTCCCTTACAGCCCTCCTGACCTCCCCTAGGGTGTACACTACACCTATGCACACATGTCCCACTCTGCTGGGATACAAACACACTGCAGGATTTGTTTTAATCATTAAGGATTTTTCTTCAAGTGGTATATAAGGCAAACCACAAAAAAGTGGCCTTTTGTACTATGATATTTGTACAAGATACTACATCCATGGGAGAACATATCATTACAATCATAGAACGGTCTGGTTTGGAAGGGACCCCGAGGATCATAGAGTTCCAATCCCCCTGCCACAGGCAGGGCCACCAACCTCCAGGCCTGGATCTACACAAGGTTGCCCAGGGCCCCAGCCAACCTGGCCTTGAACATCTCCAGGGACGGGGCATCCACCACCTCTCTGGGCAGCCTGTTCCAGCACCTCACCACTCTTTCTGTAAAAAACTTCCCCCTAATATCCAATTTAAACCTTCCCTCCTTTAGCTTTAATCCATTCCCCCTTGTCCTGCCATTATCTACCCTTTGAAAAAGTTGATTCCCCTCCGGTTTGTATGCTCCCTTGAGGGACTGGAAGGCTGCAATGAGGTCCCCCCGCAGCCTTCTCTTCTCCAGGCTGAACAAGCCCAGCTCCCTCAGCCTCTCTTTGTAGGGCAGGTGCTCCAGCCCTCTAATCATCTTCGTGGCCCTCCTCTGAATCCTCTCCAACAGTTCCACATCTTTTTTGTATTGGGGGCCCCAGATCTGGACACAGTACTCCAGATGGGGCCTCACGAGGGCAGAGTAGAGAGGGACAATCACCTCCCTGTCCCTATTGGCCACCCCTCTTCTGATGGAGCCCAGGATACCATTGGCCTTCTGAGCTGCAAGAGCACACTGCTGGCTCATGTTAAGTTTCTCATCCACCATGACACCCAGGTCCTTCTCAGCAGGGCTGCTTTCAAGGAGCTCTCTCACACTCTGTATATATGTCTGGGATTCTTCCGGCCCAAGTGCAACAGCTTACACATCGCAGTGTTGAACTTCATTAGGGCCCATCTTTCCAGCCTCTCAAGATCCCTCTGGATGGCTCCCTTTCTTTCTGTTGTGTCAACCACACCACTCAGCTTGGTGTCATCCGCAAACTTGCTGAGGGTGCACTCAATTCCATCATCGATGTTATTGATAAAGATGTTAAAGAGCACCGGTCCCAAGACAGACCCCTGGGGGACACCGCTTGTCACCGGCCTCCACCTGGACATAGACCCATTGACCACCACCCTTTGGCTACGGTCTGTCAACCAGTTTCTTATCTACTGGATGGTCCACCCATCAAATCCACATCTCTCCAGTTTAGAGATAAGGATGTGGTGGGGGACTGTGTCAAAGGCCTTGCACACATTCAGGTAAATTACATTGGTTGCCTTCCCTTTATCTACCGATGCTGTCACTCCATCATAGAAGGTCACCAGATTGGTGAGGCACAACCTTCCCTTGGTGAAGCTTTGCATAGCTTATATGGAAGAAATACCTGATCTGTGCATGACTCCATAGGCTGAAATGAATGTAAAGACTCTCAAAACTTCATTTCTCAACTTTATTGCCCAAGGTCAAACTGATTCAAAAGCTGTCTTGAGAACTGGGCAGAGAGGAGCAAGTGTGGGGTCCTACATCTAGGGAGGAATAATGCCAGGCACCAGTACAGGTCAGGGGTTAACCTGCTGAGAAGCAGCTATGAGGAGAAGGAACCGGGAGTCCATTAAGGGTTGCATTAAGAAAAGTGTGGCCAGCATCTTGAGGGAGGTTATCTTTCCCCACTGCTCTGTCCTGGTGAGGCCACATCTGGAATATCGTGTCTAGTTCTGGGCACCCCAGTTCAAGAAAGACAGGAAGCTATTAGAGAGGGTCCACCAGAGGGCTACAGAGATGATTAGGGGACTGGAAAATCTCTCCTATGAGGAAAGACTGAGAGAGATAGGTCTGTTTAGGCTGGAGGAGATTGAGAGGGAAACTGATCAATGTTTATAAATATATAAAGGGCTGTTGCAGTTTTGTGTAGCTGTGCTGCTTCAGTGGCTTTTGTAAGCCGCAGTTACAGCTTTCTGCAAGCCCCATATTTTGAAAACATTGGTCCATTCAAGGTCAAATTTGAGACTAAGCCTATCAGAGCTGGTCATAGCGCCTCTGTGAATCACATATAGGAGAAAAAAAACTGCTGGCAGGTGCACTTTGCCACCGGAGCGGGAGTGAGAAGATGTAACAAGCTGCACAGATGCCAAGGCCAGGCCTGCAGGAGGCGGGGGCGGGGGGGTGGTGGTGAAGAATGCGAAAAGGGTTTACCCTGCAGCTCGTGGTGAAGACCATGGTGAAATGGGTGTCCCCCTGAAGCCCATGGATGAGGACGGGGAGCAGAGACATCTATGCCCTTTGAAGATTGATCCACACCTAAGCAGGTTTGCCAGGGGACTTGTGACTTTG
>VZTU01018760.1:51013-63435 GCA_013400835.1 Zapornia atra
TAAGACCTGGCTGCTTCTTATCTCGTTCCGGTTCACTGGGTGTATTAGTTGTAGTAAGTAGTAATAAATCACTTTCCTTTATTCTGTGCCGCGTCTGTTTTGCCCATTGCACTAATTGAAGAGTGATCCCTCTGTCCTTATCTCAAGTCCTAAGCCTCCCAATACCTATTTTCTCCCCTTTTTGGCTGAAGGGTGGAGTGAGCGAGCGGCTTGGTGGGTATTTGGCCTCTAGCTAGGGCCAAAACCACCACAAGGGCAGGTGTCAGGAGGATGGGGCCAGACTCTTTTCAGTGGTGCCCATTAGCAGCACGGGGGCAACAGGCACGAACTGGAACACAGGAAGTTCCAACTCAAAGTGAGAAAAAAATTGTCTTGACTCTGAGTGTGACAGATCACTGGCATAGGCTGTCCAGAGAAACTGTGGAGTCTCCTTCTCTGGAGATATTAAAAACCTGCCTGGATGAGATGATATGCAATCTGATCTAGGTGATCCTACTCTAGCAGATGATCCCTTCCAACCCCTACAATTTTGTGAGTCTGCGATGCGTAAGAGAAAAGGGGTACCTGATACTTTTGCTGCACGACCTCCACATTGTCTGCTTGAGGCTGAAGAGTCCGGAATATGTTCTCTTTATCTTTCATCCATGACTGAAATTCCTCACAACAGCTACAGAAGCGGTAATATCCAATCATCTCTTCCAGAGCCTTTTTCCTGTCCTGTGAAACAGATGCAGACTTAAGTATTGTTGTAATAATCCCTTGTCTTCTGAAGGAAGAAAAAAAATTAAAATCTTTGCATTTAAACTGCAACACACAGGTGGCAGCTTAGTAATCTGAATGAGAACAGAATACGTTACCTTAAGACCACAACATCTCTTCCCAGAGCAACAGTGGTTTAAAAGCATAAGAGAAGCAGTTGGAGAGCCGCTATGCTGCTGGCTCCTGCTGACTGAAGATTTACCTCAGTAATTTCAGGAATATGTAAATGTTCCATACAAAATGTTTTTTTGCTCTTTAGGGGCAGTTTGTGACAGGTGGGAGTAAAAAGTAAGAAGTGGCCAATGCAGATTGCGGTTGTTTATTTTTTTCTGGGATCAGTAAGACAGCCCAAAGATTTAGGAGTGGCAGCAAATGAACATTAGGGAAAAAGGAAAAAAAATGATTACTCATAAGAATCCACTCTTCATCATGTAAAAAGACTAGAAGGGAAATGGGAAGTTTGCCAATATAAAATATGTTTTGAAACAAAACTTCAGTGGCAAACTGGGCCTTGAAGTCCCACAGGATTGAAACACATCATTAAACTGAAAAACAGAAGGCAGCACAGCACTTAGCTTTATTTTGCGTTGCTTTGGACTTGGCTGTTTTTACCAACCGCAGAACTCCGGAGGGGATACTATACCTCAGCCCTGCTCTGTAGATTTCTATAAAGTGAATCGATTTCATCTTGGGTCTTCCAGATGTTCTCTGGAAGAAAATGAACATCTGGACTGGAGGTTCCAGGGAATGCATTTTCAGATGTTGCCCAGGTTCGACTGAAGGATAGCTTAGTTGTCTTTGGATTTAAGACACTTGGAGTTTCCGTCTTCAGCACCTGTTAAGAAAAAAATAAATCAATGGATGGATATTTCTGGTTTGGATAAAAATTTAACATGGAAAGAAAATTTGGACTGAAATCAGACCTGAACCAAATACCTGGAAAATAGTTTTTGTTTAGAGACTTTTCATTTAGCTCATATTAAAATTCTCATTTTGTGCCTATACCAAGGTTAGTTTTGCTTTTTTGATTTCTTTTTTGTTTTGGCCTAATTTTTAAAATTGCCAACTAACGAAGAAATTGACTATGTTGATAGTTGTATTTGTTTGTTTTAGGACCTGAAAATTTCCAGTTTCAAAGCCTGTGAGTGCCCCAGTGAATAAACACTTTTATTTGTATATTGATACCATCTTGTCACATGTTTTTTCATGTTTAATAAGAAAGAGAAGAAAATTGTTCTAATAAAAATTAATGTTGGAATGATGAGGTTAATGAAAGACCCAGAATGGTGCTACTTGCTCTCAAACTGGTTTGGCTAAATATTGAGTGATCATGGAATTCTGAAAGAAGCAAGCTATGAAACGTGTTGTCTCCCCTGAATTCTGTTGTCAGATGAACTGATCACAAGTGAAAAGTTCCCTTTCTAGTGAGTGAAAAAGAGGAGCATCTGCCAAGGTTCACTTCATCCCATGTGCCTTAAACATCCATCCTGGAATGGTATGAATGGCTCCTGGAGCTGTGGGATAGTTTATTGGTACATTAGCATGCAGAAAGAATTTGTAAATGTGTTTTGATTAAATGTCTGCTTTTTAAAGATGATTGAAATTAGTAGTGTTACAAGAATAAAGAGCAAGAAGGTATCTGTGAGATGGGTACATTTCTAGCATTTCATAGAACATTAACTAGGTGGGCTATGAATGACCAATGAACTTCTTTGTAATCCAAACTTCACCTAAATTTTAATTAACATTTTCCTCTGAATTAAAAAATACTCTTGTTTAGATAATTTGGAGTATTATATTCTGGCAAAATAAAAATGTTTTACATAATTAGGAAACATTCCATTTACATTCTTCCACAAACTGTGGTGCAACCTCTCATCTACTTACTGCAGCTGGAGCTTGCCCTGCTGCAATGTCAGCCTGCTCTTTCAAGCGTTTCATCTCAGAGGAGTAGGCTGCAATCTCCTTCTCCAGGCGCAAGTGACGGTGCAACAAGGCTTCAGTGCTGGATTCATCTTTCCCATAGTCCTTGCTGGCCAGAAGGGGCTGCCTTTCTCGCAGCCATGAATTTGCTTCATCGATGTCAGCGAAGTACTGAAGGAATACAGGGAAGAAAGCATTTGGTTTCACATCCATGAACCTCTTTCAAAAATTGTGAATAAGGAGAAATACTGTTAGGGCTGTAGCTATAAAAGTTACTTGCAGGTGTTGTGCAAGCTATGGATAAGGTAGCTCTAAATCTGTGATGTGTTTCATGACCACTTCAAACACAGCTCATTCACAGAATCACAGTGAGTAAATAGATTCCTTATGCAACTCGTTAAAAACTCCTAACTAACTTGATGGGGCTTAAATAGTGGTGGTAAAAAGAATCCACAATGTACAATGCTGGTAGGCACCACAGAATCCCAACAGATGTTAAAGGAATAGCCCAACACCAAATAAAGAACTCCGTCTACAAAAAAAAAAACCTACTCTTTTGAAGAATTTGCAGTCTGCCTGGCTGTGGTTGTAAAAAAAAATCACAAGATTTTGAGATATAGAATAAAGGTACAACAGAAAACAAAGAAATTCTGCAGTTGCGACGGAAAAAGAAAGAACAAAACCACCATAATGTTGTTAAACTTGCTAGACAGAGCAGAGAATTTAGACTTTGTCAAGAACAAAGATGTTTAGTTTCCCTCAAGCATCTCATGGGAACAACAGACTGAGCAAAAAAACTTAGGAAAGGGGGAATAAAAATACCTGAGATGCCATGATGCAATTTGTGAATGCTGCTTTTACAAGAATTCTTCATTTGCAGCTATGTGAATGCTTGTAGGTGTGGAAGTGCACATCAGAATGGGAGGGTCAGATGTTTCCCAGGCTTTGGGAAGGTCATGGTCAATCCAACTCTTATGGCATGTTGCTTTTGTTGTTGGATTTCTGTATTTGTTTTTTTCCTCCATGATAGAAAGATGTCACACAGCTACCCAGAACCCACCCTCAAAAAAGACTCTGCATCAGCACTATCATGTGAGCTATTTCCAACAGCATTTTTAACGGGGAGCAACTCCCAGCTGCTGAAATCTACCTGGCTGGCTTGCAGGAGGATAGAGACTTTGCTGTGGAACATCTTTCTGAAGACCAACACCTGATGGCTTCCTGCCACTGTAGCCCTGCATGCAGGGCATGGGGCAGAACTAAACTGCATCTGTCCCCCCCATACTGCAGACCACAGAGGAGCCCTGCTTACCTGTTTGATGAGGGCTGCTGCTTGCAGGCGGCTTTTGCGATCAGCTACCTCATCTTGGAGTTGCTGCCACAACTTCTGGAGGTTGTCTCTCTGCCTCAGAATGTCCTCCTGGCGTGCTGGGTTCTTCTGGCTCAGCTCCCAGCCCCTCCTCATCACATCAGCACATACGACCCTGTGAGAACTGCACTCCACTTCGAGAGCCTAGCAGGAGGATGGGAGACATTTCAACACAACTCGCTTTTCTCTGCTACACAAATGCTTCCAAGAGCACTTTGTCATCCACGCCTATGACTTCTCCCTGAGCCCTGAGATGATTGCCCCTTGGCTCCCCACACAGAAGTTACTGTCCTCCTTTTTGTCTTGGACGTGAAGCTTGTTATCTGTGTCTCTGAAGGAGATGCTCATTTGTCATCCACCAATTCAGCTGTCTCAGGCTTTCCATAAGCAGCAAAGACACAATCAGATGCACATAAATGTATATTAAAATTACAGAAGAGGCTCCTGTTCCAGTTTTGTCATGCAAGTTCTCAAGTCCACAGGTCTCTTACCATGTTCACAGTGATTCTTTGCCATAGGAATGTAATAGCTCACATACATAGTTAAACTTTTAGTATTAGCCCACAGAAAGCTCTTAGGGAAACTGTAAAGAGATTTGTAAGCATACATAATGTTATCCATCCTGCCTGCTGATAACAGTTATCTTTTCACCATCTCTTTCTTTCTCCACATATCAGTTGGCCAGAAAAGGTGGGTGAGAAAATAAAAAACTAGCAACCTTTTTTCCCCTCCCATCCAAATTGAGCTAATATGGAGCCCAGTGTCTTTGCAAGAAGATGCCCTTCTAGTCCAGCATGAAACAGGTTCCCCCTCTTGGAAAAAAGTCCCTACGCTCTACATTTAAAAATATATTCCAAACCCTGGTTGTGACACTTGACATAACGAGTGGGGTTTGACAGGTTCCTTGTAAGTGCTGCGCTGACTGAACTGAAGGATGTAGATGGTCCAAAATCTTGCTATAATACAAAGACAAGATACCTTGTGCTTCTGAATTGACGCTGTAATCTGGCTGACATCTTTCCCCAATGTTGTTGTTCTTGCTAGCTTCCATTTCTCAGAGATCCACGATTCTTCCTCTTTGCAGTCACGGAAGAATTCAAAAAGCTTCAATGCCTCTTCTAGCTGAGATTTTCTTAAACAAAGAAAACAAACAGTATATCTCAGTCAAAATCAGGATCCCATGGAGACAATGGTAGCAAAATCAAAGAAGAGCTCAGAAAATCCAAAATTTGAATGCCTTTAATTCCTCTTTTTCATAGACTAATATATTCTTGGAAGATAAAAAGGAAACAAAATTACATTTCCTTCTTCTCCTAGGAGATGAAGAGATAACCACATGCTACCCAGACTTCACATAAAGCGAGTCACATTAAATGCCGAGAATGAAGCTATTCTTCATCTATGAAAGGGAGTGATCTCTTTCAGTGAACAGCAATCAAGACACTCACATTGCGTGGGCTATAACTGTATAAATAGAGAAATTAAATGTTGAAATGCTAGGAAGCTGTATCTTCTGATCAAGGGAGTGATTGCTCCTCCTAATCAGGAAGAACAGAGCCACGAGCATAACCCTACCGTGACTTGCTCAGAGCTCTAAGATTCTGGTACAGCTGGCGAAGCATGTGAACTTTTGCACAAAGCACTTCTGGTTTAACTGTGGTGTTCTTGCTGATTTCTGTTGCCCTCTGGGTGATGTGAGTCAGTCTGTCATCGTAGGAAGAGATCTGCGAGTCAACCAAGTTGTGTTTCTGTAGCAAGTCTACTACTTCCAGGAGCTGCTTCCCACAGTCCTGGGAATTCACTAGCACCTGCAAACAAAGGGAGAACCAAAAAGGCATTGGCAGAGTGTGCATCCAGGGGCAAATAAATTAGTTGAAAGGTTCCTGTTGAGGCTCATAACTTCTAAGTGTAAAAGAATGATGTCAGCTGGTTAAAGCTGAAAAGCTTCCTAATTAGAGGAATAATTTTCAATTTTGTCAGCTAATGGCAACAATCCAGCATTTCTATTGGTAATGGGCTCTTCAAATAAGCATCTGTTTCCACACCTAAGTTATTTCTACTGATGAAGCACTCAAGGTCTGAGAGTTTGTGGGTGCAGGGAATAGCCCTTTGCTATACCTCCCTCTGTAGGCAAACCGATTCACAGTCCGTATTTGGAGAATTCTACAATATCCCATTTTGTGGTATATTTTGATCACAAATTTGGGGGTTTTTGTTTGTTTGAGGAACTTCCTTGCCTTTGGTATCTAAATAATGAAAACAAATACTTTATTATTTTCATTGATGGCCAATGAAGGTACCAAGTGCTGAAGTCTGTCTTCTTTCTAGCTGTATCAATGGATACAATTATCAATCCTATTGTAGGATGTCATACAATTAGCTGTTCTTTGTTAACTAACACTGAGGCAAAAGTTTCATAAGCTACAGATAGCTCTTGCCTTTAATTGGAAATTCACAACTTCGTGTAGCATGTTGACACTTTCAACTTAGATACAAGGCAACCCGTAGTCTTAAGGATGTTTTTAAGTGAGACAAGGCAAGAGCAAAAGACATATACATACTTCCTGCTATTACAAAACCAGTATCAAACCAGTTATTTCACAGAATCATAGAACGGTCAGGACTGGAAGGGACCTTAAAGTTCATGGAGTTCCAACCCCCTGCCATGGGCAGGGACACCTCTCAGTAGACCAGATTGCTCAAGGCCCCATCCAACCTGGCCTTGAACACCTCCAGGGAGGGGACATCCACCATTCTCTTGAGCATTTCCTATGCTAAAGAGAACTTGGGGCTCTGGCACTTGGAAATTGTTACTAAAATATTTTCACAGTGCACTTACAGATGGAGTGACAGCGTCGGTAGATAAAGGGAAGGCAACCGATGTCATCTACCTGGATGTGTGCAAGGCCTTTGACACAGTCCCCCACCACATCCTTATCTCTAAATTGGAGAGATGTGGATTTGATGGGTGGACCATCCAGTGGATAAGAAACTGGTTAACAGACCGAAGCCAAAGGGTGGTGGTCAATGGGTCTATGTCCAGGTGGAGGCCGGTGACAAGCGGTGTCCCCCAGGGGTCTGTCTTGGGACCGGTGCTCTTTAACATCTTTATCAATGACATCGATGATGGAATTGAGTGCACCCTCAGCAAGTTTGCAGATGACACCAAGCTGAGTGGTGTGGTTGACACCCTAGAAGGAAAGGAAGCCATCCAGAGGGACCTTGACAGGCTGGAAAGATGGGCCCGGGGGAACCTAATGAGGTTCAACACTGCCAAGTGTAAGGTGTTGCACTTGGGTCGGAAGAATCCCAGACATAGATACAGACTGGGAGAAGAGCTTCTTGAGAGTAGCCCTGCTGAGAAGGACTTGGGGATTGTGGTGGACGAGAGACTTAACATGAGCCAGCAGTGTGCTCTTGCAGCTCGCAAGGCCAATGGTATCCTGGGCTCCATTAGAAGAGGGGTGGCCAGCAGGGACAGGGAGGTGATTGTCCCTCTCTACTCTGCCCTCGTGAGGCCCCATCTGGAGTACTGTGTCCAGATCTGGGGCCCCCAATACAAGAAAGATGTGGAACTGTTGGAGAGGGTTCAGAGGAGGGCCACAAGGATGATTAGAGGGCTGGAGCACCTGCCCTACAAAGAAAGGCTGAGGGAGCTGGGCTTGTTCAGCCTGGAGAAGAGAAGGCTGCGGGGGGACCTCATTGCAGCCTTCCAGTACCTGAAGGGAACTTATAAGCAGGAGGGGATTAAACTTTTTAAAAGGGTAGATAATGGCAGGACAAAGGGGAATGGACTAAAGCTAAAGGAGGGAAGGTTTAGATTACATATTAGAGGGAAGTTTTTTACAGAAAGAGTGGTGAGGTGCTGGAACAGGCTGCCCAGAGAAGTAGTGGATGCCCCGTCCCTGGAAGTGTTGAAGGCCAGGTTGGATGGGGCCCTGGGCAACCTTGTGTAGATCCAGACCTGGAGGTTGGTGGCCCTGCCTGTGGCAGGGGGGTTGGAGCTCTATGATCCATTGGGTCCCTTCCAAACCAGACCATTCTATGATTCTATGATTCTATGATACAGTGGAGCTTCTCTCTCACAGAAGTTTAGATACCCGAAAGCCAGAAATAAACCTGAGCTAATTCCCCCACCTGCAAAATCGCTGGAAGTACCTCCCGAACGTAATTCAGAAGAATTATGTGGAATGGGAAAAGGAGGCTGTTTTGTTCCACTTTTACGCTTCTAAATTTAGGTCCATTTTAATCCATAACTTGAGCCTGCAGTGAGCACCCCATAAAACCATAACTGGATTTCTCATCAGGGAGACTTTTCTCTCATGTGGTTACCTACAGTGACAAACTGAAATGCCCAGTTAGACATCTAAGTAAAAATGCTGTGTTTTCTCTATAACTGATAGATTTATTTTCTGTTGGCACCAGCCAGTCACTGGAACATAGAGGGACACACGCTGGCAGCAGTGCAAGCTGTGTGCTGGTGGAGGAGGCTCAGTACCTGCAGCTCTTTCAGCTCCTCTGTAATGGCATCAACGTCCCTCAAGAGGCCCAGAATTTCCTGCATTGTACCCAGGGAGTGTTGTCGCCTCTGCAGCTGATCCAGAAGATCCTGCCATTGCTTTGAAATGCTGTTTTGCCTACAAAGGAAAGGAGAGAAATGCCCAATTTGGACCAAAGACTTTGAGCAGCACTGGGAGATTCTCAGTGCTTGCAGCTTTGGAAGAGCTAAATGAACACAAACTCTTGCCACTATTCTGAGAGGACAGGCCAGGATCACAAAAAAGGTCAAAGTAATGTTGTTATCAAATTAGTGTACTCATGGAGAGGAATTTTGACTAGCACATGAACTCTTTGACTTTTTAAATGTAGACATTGTTCTTTACAGATCCTCATACCTAACATCCCACATTGCTTTCACTTGATACAATGGAAAGGCTTGGGAAAAAAAAGAAAGTGGTCTTTAAATGGCTGCTTAAAGCAAAAAATTAATCTAAACCATACAACAAGTCACAGTGTGATCTCATAAAGTGCTTGGTTTACTCTTGTATAACCGTTTTTCTTCATTTTCCCACGTTTCTGATTTTGCCTGAACCCAGGAAAGCACTGAAATACCACATGAGAAGTACAGCATTCTTAGCCATTCCTAAATCAGGCTATAATGATAATCATGGAAGTGACAATTTCTCAAGATCTGCTCCAAACTGGAGTCAATCTGAGAGGACTTTGTCTCTTAAGTAACCCATATCTCCCCAAATTGTAGACCAAAAAAGAAATGTGTGGAATTTGAAGGAAGATAGATTTTTTTGGCAGAACTGGCATTTTCATATACAATGAAAATATCTTAAGACTATTTTTTCACCAGAAATCAGTCTGAGGGTTTGATCATTCAAAAAAAAAAAAAAAAAAGCCTTTTAGATGATGAAGCATTTGCCTTATCTGGTGAAACTTTTCACAGGTAGAAATTCTACCCGTGAGGAACAGGACTATGATTTACAGCTACAATTCATTTTCTTCTACCACACACAGAATTTCAACTAATTTCAACCTCCAGCACTACGCAGACTCATGACTGTCACTCACTTCTTCACAATTTGATCTTTGCCATGATAGTTCTCCTGGCTCATGACGGTAGCCATTTCGTCCAAAGCAGTGAAGCGTTCCCTCCTGGGGAGTACATCTGCCACAATGGCTTCCAGCTTCTTACTGGCAGCCTCCATCCTGTCTACGCTCTCTGGCCAGAAGTCCTGCTTCCCAATCACTTTCCTCATATCTTCCAAGTAGGACTCACGCAGGGCTGCCTTCTTCAAGAACCTCTGGGCTAGCTGTTCCAGCCTTTCTAGCCTCAGCATCTCCTTCTGCAGTGCTTTTCCCCGGCTGTGCTCTGCCTTTTCCAGGATAATCCAGTACTTTTCCACATCCTGCAGTGTTCTGCCCTCTGGGGGCAAGTATGGCCGTTGGTTGTTGGCTCTCTGCTTGGTCCTGATGTTGAAGAGATGGGCTTCAATCATGCCCTTCTCTTGATATTTGGGGGGTTTCTCCATGGTGCGGAAAGTCTTGAAGTTGGCCATGAGCAGCCACATTTCCTGAAGAGAGTTGGGGAAGTGACGGTCATCTAGTTCTGTCACCTTCTGTTTAATCCATTGCAGGAGGTCAGAGACCATCTGCTCATATAGAAGCTTCAAGTCATCTATCTCCTTCAGGAAGAACACGATCTGTGATGGGAATACAAAGTTACAAGCAACACATGAAGCAAGGTGGGTGAACAGAAAACATCATCATTGTAAACCAAGTTTAGGTTCCAAATAGTTGAATATGTGTCAGGAAAATAGTATTTAACAAGCAGATTGCCAGAGTCATCACATTTTTATACCAGTGTGGTGATAGCTGTCACACCTGAGGCCAGGTGAAATCCTAGAATAACCTTGCATAAAGCACGGATATAGAAATATTCTCATTTCGTTTTTTATTTAAGACAAGGCTAATTTTGGAATAAGCAGCATGGACATTGAGGCTATCAGCAGTTCCTAAGTGAGGTGACTAGAAAAGAAGAATCCCAAGCTGAAGGTTCCGATTTTTTGTTTCATAACAGAAACCCTTTTTTTTCCCCCACTCTCATTCCTAAAACCAAGACAATGCTATCCTATCCTATCTAATATGCAATTCTGCCCTCTTAGCCTCAACGCCTTCAGCTGTTAGGAGACCATCTGACAAGATCCTGGTCTTCCCACGTGCCCACAGTAGACTGTGGTCAAATAGCCCCTTCTCAATCTCTACTGCTGGACCTGTTTCTCTTTAAAGAAATGATAAGAGAATGTCTCATAACCAAACAGGGATTTAGCAGACAAACAGGATGTTAACCCCGATTCAATACTAATTTTCCAAGTCTAGGATATTTTCTGTTTCATTTATGGTCTGACCCGCCTTTCAAGTTCAGGTAAATACTGGAGCAGAAATTTAGAGTTAAATCCATAAAGAAACAAAGTATTAGAATGAAATCATCCTTTCCATTTTATATTTTTCTTCATCTTTGACTTTTTATTTTGTAAGCTTCCCTCACCCTAACTTAGCAGTTCTCCTGATGACCTCAGGCTTATTGCTGAACAACGTTGTCTGCCTCTATCATCCCCCTGAGCTTCTCTGCTCCAGCCAGGGAGATTAGTAAGGGAGGTGGCCCTGAACAAAGACCCAGCCCCTGCAAATGGTAAGCTGCTTTTACCTACCAGAAAACACACTTGGTGATGACCTAGAGTGTCACAGTGTTGGAAGAGGAGTAAAACAGCACCAACCTTTAGTGCAGGAAAAGCAGCCCATGACAGCAGGGCTCCCTTCTGTATTTTCTGCCATCGTACCCAGTTCTCGCTGAAAGATCCTAGTAAGTGCATGGTCACCTCACATAGGTGGGGGAAAGGAGATTTACCTCCCCGAGCTGATTCTGTCTGCCATCCTTGGTCACATACTTAGTCTGAACTCAAAGGCTTCCTTGACACATGCAGGCTTCCCTTCCCAATCCTATTAGCAAATGCAGAGCTGCCTATTTGAGGGGACTAAGGACATGAAGAGATTAACACCTGTTTCATTCCCCTTATGAATGTTAGTGTATGTCAGAAGTGCAGGAAGACAGCAATGCAATATTAGAGATAGGCTAAAGACAGGGAAGGAGGCAAAAAAAAGGGGGGGTAAGTGGAAAGAGAGAGAAAAGAAAGAATAAATAGACCTACACCAAACGGAAAAAACAGTGGAGCACAAGAACTGAAAGACAGAGTTAAGAAATACTGTTTTCTCCCATAATACAGAAGTTATGGCTTATTTCATCCTTATAGTTCCTCTAATACATGCTCGGTGACTCAAGGGGTATTTCAGGTTTATCAGAAGAAAAATAGTGTCTCCTGTCCAAAATCCAGAGACTCACATGTAGACCAGTCACATCATACTGCCCAATATTTGACTGAATTCCAAGCCCTGCTCTCATCTAATGCTTCTCTTTGGGAAACATCACTGTTACTGATACATGTTTTGGGATCCTCGTGTTCTTGTCCCAGACACTTTGTTAGCTGAGAAAACCCTGGTTTGCAAAAGTTTTTCACCCTGTTACCACCAGGGAAGTCTTAGGATTTTTGCATGTCCCATTGTGGTGGTTCAGCCCTGGCTGGAGGCCAGCACCCAACCTCGCAAAACTGCAACATTCCACCCCTTGCCTCTGCGAATCACATATATGAGAAACATGCTTAAAATCCCCATCCGAACAGAAAATCTCTACAATTATTACACTATCCAGCTATGTTCTGTTCTGCCCATTCCCTCATCCAATTAGTGTCCTTATCTCAAATTCCTCGAGCCCCAGGTTGGGCGCCAAAAAAGACTGTGGTGGTTT
>VZTU01018762.1:318-16208 GCA_013400835.1 Zapornia atra
GCCTGGGGTTAGTCCTCCCCAGGTACAAGACCCTGCACTTGCCATTGTTGAACCTCATTAAGTTCCTCTCCAACTACCTCTCCACCCTGCCCATGTCTCACTGAATGGCACTGGTGAATCAGGCACTCCTCCCCTTTCAGTATCATCAGCAGACTTGCTGAGGGTACAGTCTGTTCTCTCATCCAGGTCATTGACGAGTATGTTGAACAAGACTGGACCCAGTACTGACCCCTGGGCTACAGGCCTCCAACTAGGCTCTGTGCCATGTATCACAACCCTCTGAGCCCTGCCATTAAGCCAGTTCTCAAACCACCTCCCTGTCCATTCATGCAACCCACTCCCCTATGAGGATGTTATGCAAGACAGTGTCAAAAGACTTGCAGAAGTCAAGGTAGACAACATCCTCTGCTCTCCCCTCATCTACCCAGCCTGACATGCCATCACAGAAAGCTATGAGATTGATCAGGCATGACTTCCCCTTAGTGAATCCATGTTGACCACTCCTGATAACCTTCTTTACCTCCACATGCTTAGAGATGACTCCCAGAATAAGCTGTTCCATTCATTTCTGGGGATGGAGGTGAGGCCTTTTTGCACTTTTTGAAGGCCAGAGTGACACTGGCTTTCCTCCACTCCTGAGGCCCTCTCCTGTTCCCCATGGCCTTTTAGAGATGATGGAGAGTGGCTTAGCGATAACATCTGCCTGAGCATTCTTGGGTGCATCCCACTGGGGCCTGTGGATTTGTGGGTGTCGAGTTTGCCTAAATGTTCTCTAATGTGATCCTCCTCAGCCAAGGGAAAGTCTTCCTTTTTCCAGACTTTCTGTTACTTCCAGGGTCTGGGACTCCTGAGGGCTGACCTTAGCAGCAAAGTCTGAAGCAAAGGAGGCATTCAGTAACTCTTCTTTCTCTGTATCCTCTGTCACCAGGGCACCCACCTCATTCAGCAGCAGGCACACATTTTCCCACATGTACATGTGGCTGCAAGAGACAGACTTTGTTGGCTTATTTAGTATTTCGCATGAGGGAAGCTCGTAGGTTTTCTTCTTTTTTTTCCCTTTTTTTTTTTAATAGGAAATATATTCATCTGGCACAGGAAGCCCAAGAATTTGTCAGAGCTCTGGGTCAGCAAGCGAGTAGCTGTGCTTCACTGTTAGCTCTGCTTTTTGCATTCCTGCCTACAGCTGCTAATGCTACACTGCTTTTGCATTATTCATACATTGGCAGGTGCAGAGACTGAACGTGGACATACAGCAGCTAGGAAAGAAAAATTATCCTTCAAGCTGGCTTAAAAAATAATTTTATTTATCATTTTTGTACAGAAGCCTTCTCATCATTGGGAGGAAAGAAGAAAACAAATCACACTTTAGAAAACAGTAAGTTACAGCTCAGAGACCCATCCACAGGTACTGAGATAATACAAAACATAACTCATGTTAGAATCCAGCCAGAAAAAAAAAACCCAATGAATGCAAAAGTCATGTGTGACTGGGTACAATCACTACCTATAGGCAGCCATTGATATTTTTAGTAATAACTAATGAAAGTCTACCCTTGATGCTATCACACGGAACAGCCCCCTTACCTAGCCTCAGAGGCACGAGGACCGCAGCTGTCAGGGTGCTGCCAAGGCAATTCGCTTGACGCAGAGTGAATGTTACACGCCTGCGTGCACAAGCACACATGCACCCAGAGGAGCCAGTTGGGGACCCAGGCTCAGATGCAATTATGAACAGGAGCAAGTTTGCTTGAAGTATATTTTATTCTGATTAAAGCCTTTCAGTTTTAACATGTCCACACTTCTTTTTATGTCATTACATCACGCAGATCCTGCTGTGAGTCCATCTAGTCCGTTAGCCTTTCTCCAGCAAGAGGCCACAGGTACCTCAGACGAGCAGACAGGCACAGGCTGCTGGAAGGGGCACTTCCGGTGCTGCAGCAGCAGGCACGAGACATGCAAGAGCTTGGAATGAATTGCGTACAGGTACACGCATGTGTCACAACAGGGCAGTGTTTGCTATGGTTTCATAACAGCTCCTCAGGGAAATAGTCCAAGGTTCATTTAAGAAGAAAACAAGAAAGCAAGGGGATACACTGGCACTTTGATGCATGTGGTGGGCTGACCCTGCCTGGAGGCCAGATGCCCCCCAAAGCCACTCTGCCACTGTCTATCCTCAGCTGGACAGGGGAGAGAAGATACAACGAAAGGATCAAGATAAGGTCAGGGATCATTCAGCAGTTGCTGTCACGGGCAGAACAGATTCAACACAGAAAAAAAAAATTAATTATTACCAAGCAAATCAGAGTCACATAATGAGAAATAAACCAAAATTTTAAAAACACCCCCCTTACCCCTCCCTTCTTCCCAGGCTCAACTTTATTCGTGATTTCTCTCTACCTCTTCTCCCAGTGGCAGAGGGGGACAGAGAATGGGGGTTGGGGACAGTTCATCTCATGTTGTCTTTGCTGCTCCTTCCTCCTCATGGGAGGACTCCTCACACTCTTTCCCTGCACCAGTGTGGGGTTCCTCTCACAGCAGACAGTCCTCAACCCACTTCTTCAACATGAGTCCTTCGCATGGGCTGCAGTTCTACACAAACTGCCACAGTGTGGGTCTGCTGCATGGGATGGAGACCTTCAGGACCAGACTGCTTCAGTGTGGTTCCCCTTGGAGTCCCAAGTCCTGCCAACAAACCTGCTCTTGTATGGGCTACTCTATCCGTGAGTACGCAGGTCCTGCCAGGAGCTTGCTCTTGGGTTTCTCACAGGGTTACTGGGAAGAAAGGCTTCCCACAGAGTCATAGCCCCCTTCGGGTATTCATCTGCTCCTGCATGGGGTCCTCCATATGCTGCAGGTGGAATCCGCTCCACCATGGACCTCCATGCGCTGCAGAGGGACAATCTGCTTCACCATGGGCCGCCGGAGAATCTGTGGTCCAGCATAGGAAGCACCTCCTCCCACTCCTTCTTCAGTGACCTCAGTATCTGCAGAGTGGTTCCTCTCACATTTCTCACTTCTTTCTCTGGCTGCAGTTGCTCTTGGTGGGTCTTTTTTTTCCCATGTTGCTCCAGAGGTGCTACCACCACTGCTGATGGGCTCGGCCTTGGCCAGCGGCAGGTCTGTCTGGAGCCAGTTGGCATTGGCTCCATCCCACATGCATCTAGCAGTTTCTGGCAAAGTCCCCCCTGTAGTCCCCCTCCACTACCAAAACCTTGACACACAAACCCAGTACGCTCCTCCTTCCTGCTCCACTCCTGCTCTGTTGTCCACACACTGTGAATGCCTATATAAAGCAACCACAGAGAGTTTTCATCAGCAATGCAATGCTAAAAATACACTGCCAGATTAGGACCTGTATTTCTCATAATTTGGGGGATATATGATGCTCTGTCACATTCCCTTTCATGAAGGTTGGATGCAGTTTGACTCGCCTTGTGACCCATTCTTCCAAGCTCCCTTCCTATGTTCTTCCTGTGCACCTCACCTTTGAAAAGTCCCATTTGTTTCTACAGAAGTTTCTCCAGAGTTTTGAAACATTTTCACCATCTCCATTGCAAACACCTGCTAGCTTTTGGCATGGTTTGTTTTTTAAGACTACCAGAACATGCAGATGAAGGCCTCCCATGTATTTGTGGATTGGTATGATGATCTAGAGATTTTTTTTCTCCACTTTTTAGCTCAGCATTTTGCTTACATTTTAAATTTTTTTTTCCCCATTAAGAGCCAGATCTGGCCCACTCCTATTAATGGGAGTATTTGTAAACTACAGAAGTGACTTGACAATTCCTACCAATGTGCAGCCCTACACATGCGTGTGCCTAACTCATGGTTAGTAACTTCTTGGACAGTGGTATTTCACCTGTCCAAAGCCTAAGCTGGTGCACCATTGCCTGCCCCTTCATGATTATGACTGTTGAGATGCAATGGAGATAAGAAGCTGCAAGGATCCTTTTGGGTCAGTCAGGCTGTCAGATCATCCTTCCTCCCAGAAGTCATACATGCCTATGTGCATTTGCCCCACATTCTCCTTTCAGCAGAACACCATGAGCAGCTGTGACCACCCAAACCCTAAACACAGAAATAGTCAACACAGCCACACAAAGGGATGATAGCCAATTTCTGCCACCTTCACAACCAAGCCAAGTCACATTTGGAGTGTGGTCTCTTTCATTGTCTCCTGCAGCTGCCTCTGCTTAAGAAATGACCATCCAATGCTCTTTTTTATGATACTTCAGTGATGAAAAAATTTCAGAAATAAAGAAAAAATTCTTATTTCAGAATAAACCAACTTCTAAACCAGCTGCTGGAGGTACTGTGTAACAGGAACATTTCTACTAAAAGACTAATGTTTTTTTCTTCACTTCCCTTCATGTACATACTGGAGGGAGAAGTTTAATGTTGAAAGACATGGCAAATTCATCAAGTTAAAAGCACTGAAACGAAATTGCTTTCAAAGCTACAATTTTTTAAAAACCTACCTGTACTAATAAAAGCAATCAGAAACATACTACAAAAAGGGCTCTTTAACCCTGCTTTATAACCATTCAGGAAGGGTTTTTTTTTTCTTCTGTTAAAAAGTTGCTAGAAAGTGAAAACTAAACAACATTCAAATATTTCATTTTTCAATTTTCCAGATTTTAGAATGCAAAAATACCACAATCACATGGAGATCTTTGCAGGTATGGACAAGTTTACACTAAACCATCAAAGTTAGTAGATATTTCTCTTTATCAATATTTTTGCTTAACTGATGTTTTGGTGGGACTTGCAGAGAAATTTTGGTGCTATAAAATACCCACTAATTACTGAGGGCCTAAGCTCGATCCAGAATAATCAGTGAGATTCAGAGATGAGCAAGAGGAAGACTTGGTGTCCCATTTGCATATGTCAAAAACTAATTCCATGTGTCTGGGAGTTTAATAACCTGTGCAGCTGTCTCTCTGCAACTATTTTAGGGTGGGGAGGGGTGCAGGGGGGAGAGGGTTGACAGAGATATAAGCCTTGGAGAAACCCTAAAGTGCTTCACCTTCCTTAAGAGACTGTACTTGAAAGATCCAAACTGTCAAGGTAAAATTCTAAACTTTTCCTGCATTTAAATTGGGGCAGACAGGACTTAGAGCATCAGGAATAGTGAAATGTCAGGATTCAAGTACAAATGAACAGTCTCCAGGGTGTTTTTCTTAGGAAGTCACTGGAAGGAATTATTGCAGTTTTATGAAATTTTGGAGTGAAACTGTAAACATTTCTTATGTTGTTGAGTAATCTTGGTAAAGTGATGAATGCCTTGAAATCTTATTAAAATGATGGCAGTTTAAACTTCTTAATATGACTCGGGATCACTTTGTACTTTAGCCTAGAAACACAGAGCAGACTTCACAAAGAAACATCTGAAGCAATACAAAAGACAGTTCCTGTATTGACCATAGCAAGAGTTGAACCAAAGGTTTAATGAAAAACAACAGTGGGAATGGGTAAAATTGCATATTCTAATCTACCATTATTTTCTCAGAACAAACAAATCTAAAAACTCAGTATCAAGTAGCAGATACCTATGGTCAGGATAATCTAAAACTCACCAGCCTCTGCTAAGATGTTAGTCAGATGCATACATCAGTCTGGATTAGCCACAGATTACTAGAGACTAAGTGAAAATATTCAAAGAGTTGTAGGGGTTGGAAGGGACCTCCAGAGATCATCAGGTCTAACCCCCCTGCCAAAGCAGGCTCCCTAGGACAGGTCGCACAGGTCCAGATGGGTTTTGAATCTCCAGAGGAGACTCCACAACCCCCCTGGGCAGCCTGTCCCAGGGCTCTGTCACCCTCACTGTGAAAAAGTTGGTTCCATATTGGTGCAGAACTTCTTGTGCTCCAACTTGAGGCCATTGCCCCTTGTCCTGTCCCCACAAGACCATTGAGAAGAGGCTGGCTATTTCCCCCTGTGTCCCACACTTGAGATATTTATAAACATTGATCAGATCCCCTCTCAGTCTTCTTTTCTCAAGGCTGAACAGTCCCAGCTCACTCAGCCTTTCCTCGTAGGGGAGATGCTCCAGGCCTTTTATCATCTTCGTAGCCCTTCGCTGGGCTCTCTCCAGGAGATCCCCGTCTTCTTTGTACCAGGAATGAAGACAGCATCCCCTACCTTTGATTTTGGGAGAAATTTTGAGTTTAACCCTAATCTATCCACATATTTTAATAAGAGCTGCTACCACATGCTAAAAATATTGCTTCACTGTCTTCACCATTACCTGTCACCTTCACTGTGGGGCAGAAACAAGATTCCCCAATTCAGGCTAGATAGACTAGGATGTTCAGTTTAGGATAGAGTTAATTTTCTTTCTAGCAGCCGGTGGAATGTCCTGTTTGGCAGTTAGGATGAGAGCAGTGCTGATAACACACTGATGGTTTTAGTTGCTGCCAAGCAGTCAAGGACTTCAGTTGTTCATATTGCCCTGCTAATGAGGGGGGGCTGCGCCCAGGAAGCTGGGAGGCGACACAGACAGGAGAGGTGACCCAAACTGGCCAAAGAGAGTATTCCATGCCACTTACATCATGCTCAGCATACAGAATGGAGCTGGTAGGGAGAGGAGTGCAAAGCTCCAGGACACGTAGTTTTGGGGACAGTCTGGTTTTGGGACAGCTCTGAGCCGTACAGCTGGAGTTGTGTGGTTTGGTGACAAATTGCATTGTATATCACCAGTTTTGTATATTTAGGTATAAAGTCCCATTATTGTTATGCCTCCCTCTCTCTGCTGTCCCAGTAAACTGTTCTTATCCCAACCCGTGAGGTCTCGTTTTTGGTTTTCTTTTCCCTCCCTCCCCGCTGCGCCTTGTTCCCCCCACACCCTCTTAGAGAGAGCGGCTGCGTGGTGCTTAGCTCTTGGCTGGGGCAGAACCACGATGAAGCAACATCAGAGTGATGTTTTCCTTTTTCTGTTTGTCTGAAGTAAGAGACCAGAGCAACCTGTTCTCTCCTGCAGGCAGGACTCCCTCCAAGCCATCCACCATCCTTCCCCCCTGCATCCTCCATTCACCTCCCACAGCATCTTCTTTTCCTTCAGTTTGCCTCTTGGCAGTAAATCATTCACTGTGTCAACTCGTGAAGCCGCCTTGCAGAGGGTGACTCGAGCTGGCAGTGCTGTCATGCTGGAGAGCGCTAATTAGCACCATGGCTTCCTCAGACAGCAGCGGACACGCTGCGAGAAGTGCTGGTGCTGCTGCGCACAGCTGGGGGGCACAGGGAGCTTTGCTCCCCCCATCTCTGGCTTTCTGGCGCGGCACCCGAGCAGCCAGAGCTTCCACTATGTTGGTGTAGAAGGTTTCTATCAGTCGGGTGGCGGATGGCCGGCTCTGTAAAAAGCACCAGGGGACGTGCACGTGGGACCTGGTAAGCGAGCGGGGCGGGGCGGCCAGTGACAGGTCACTCGATGTGCGAAAACCAGCACAGCAACAGCCCAACAAAAAAGAGCAAGCAGCACAATAAACAGCTTATCTGAGTAGACATCAGCCTGCTTAACATCTGTGCTGTGCTGCTGGGGCTTTAGATCCAAATGAAAACAGGGACAAAGTCCGTAATGTCCAGTGCAGTGCAAAACACTCTGGCTTCATTAACCGCTGTTCTTTCAGTCAGCCAGCAGCATCGTGTCTCCAGCAAGCATAACCTTTTCCACAGAGAGGGTTGAGGAAATGCACCAACTGAACAGCAATTACAGTCCAAGTCCCCTGACTGTGGGGACTGATCCAGCAGTTAAGTTGCAGTGTTTGGCAGTTCCTCAAAACAGCTAGAGTTTTGTATCTCTTCCATGGCATGAAAAATCTCTCACAGTAGAAAGGTGCTGTAAGCACAAGAGAACCTTGAAAAACATTTGCACCAAATATTAGATCAAGCACAACTGCTTCTTGAGATGACAGGTGAGGACTAGGAAGCCAACCAGGAGGCTGTCCTATTACAAATGCAACATATAGGTGAGAGCCTTTGCCATTACTCTCTACCTTGTTCCATACCACACTTGCTCATCAACATCCAACACATCTTCCATGCCGTGGGTGGAAGGGATCCATAGCTGCATGACTAAGTGGTATGAAGCTGAGGCTTGGTGGCAAGGACAGATAGCCAGGCATGGGGCAGTAGGTCCAAGCAGCAGGACTGGGCAGCAGGGAAGAGGATGGTGGGGCATGGGCTGTGGGGCCGTGGTGACCATCTGGCCATAGCACTGCAGCTTCAGAGCCCCATAGGTCATATGCCAGTAGGGCTTTCAAAAAACGTGGTTATGGAAGAGGATGGTTTGGTCTTGCTTGATCTTCACAGCTGTCCCTTCAGACCAGGGCACAGTGAGCCACCATACAAGTGTAGAGCCCAGTGATGCCAACAGGAGTTCTAGCATTTGCAGTGGTGTCAGTGGGAAACATTGGCCCTGCAGAAGAAGCTAAGCTGGGGTCACCCTGTGTTAGGAGCTGCATTTTCAGAACTCTAGGTGTTCCAAACACAAGACAGACCCGCACATCTTGTTTGCTTATCAAGTACATTACTCAAGTGTTGCTCATCAGGGTGTGGATTTCGGATAATTTTTTTGAAAGATCTGATGGCTCGAAGATATTTATGTGAAACTCTGCTTGTGTCAGCTGTATTATGCCTTTTGTTCTTTTTTTCCAATCCCTGAGATGGATGTATCTGTCTCAGAGCAGTAAGTAGGGCTGCTTTTTCCCACAGCACTCTTGTTGTTACATGCAGGACAGTGTCCAAAGTGAACAGCCAAAGCTTAGAATCACAGAACCATCAAATGGTTTGGGTAGGCAGGGATCTCAAAGCCCTTCCTGTTCCACCTCCCTGCCATGGGCAGGGATGCCCTCTGTTAGAACAGGTTGCCCAAAGCCCCATCCAACCTGGCCTTGGGCACTGCCAGGGAGGGGGCAGCCGGTGCCAGGGCCTCACCACCCTCACAGGGAAGAATTTTTTCCCTTGTATCTAATCTAAATGTACCCTCTGTTAGTTTAAAGCCATGACCCCTTTTCTTGTCACTACCTGCCCTTGTAAATCAAGCTCTCTTCAATCTACACCAGTCAGATAGTAAGCTACTGCTGATCAGCCAAATCATCCATATCCAAGAATTCAGATGAGAAGAGGTGCAAGAAAAGGGCTACCAGAATTGTCAGGGCAGATCAAGAGAGACTCAGCCTAACTAAACAAAGCTGAAAGATGATAGGGTAACTTTTTATAAATAGCCCTGGAGGAAGTGGAATACCAGGGAACAAAAAGAACTATTCAAACTAGAAGACAGCTTTAGCACAAGAACAAATGCTCATAAATTGGCCACAAATAGATCTGGGTGGAAATTGGTATTTTAACCACTGGAGCAATGAGGATCTGGGCCCAGTGAGACTGTGAGCAGTGGATTTAGGCAAAGCACCTAATCTCACAGCTTGTGTGGAATATCCCTTCTCTCCTTACTTCATCACAACAAGTTACATTCAAATAAATTGGGAGGGGCAAAGGAAAGCTCTCCCTCTGGGCCAACTGGGGGAAAAAACCCAACAATCCTCAAACAGTATGAATGAAACTTGTGTCTGACAAATGGTGTGCACTGACACCTCCCCTGTTGCAGGGCAGAACCGAAGGAGGCTGTGACTATCTGCTCATCATGCCTGTGGGAGCATGAAGAGGCCTGAGATGCAGACGCTTCCCCAGTGGCCACTGCCATACAAAAAAACCCAGGCTGAGCCACATGTTCCACTCTAATTCAAAGAAAATGGAAAGAGCTCCAAAAAATCTGCATGGGAGGTGGAAAGCAGGTAACTCTCACTCCCTTTTCTCATGGAGCAAAGTCTTTGAAACAAAAAACAGCTGTGAAGCACCCACAATAAGACTGGCAGACACGGCTGTGGTTTGCTGAGCATGGACACATCACTGTGATGAACCCTTGAGCCAGCCAGAGCCTCAGGACAGACCTGCCTCAACTGTGCTTTGAAAGAGGCACACTGAAATGCCTCTGACATCTGGGGGATGACTCACCATCAGGCAAAATAAAAAACTCTAAGCAGGCAAAAAGTTGTAGTCAACAACAACAACAAAAAATAAAACCAAACAAAAACCCAGAATACTTGGAAGCAAAATGTTGAATAAGCAAGACCAGGAAATAAACGTTCCCCAGCCCATTCTGGTCTCATGGAAGAAGTATCCTGTTTTCTGTCCATCAGCTTTTTAGTCCATATGGCCCTCTAGCAAAAGTTCCCTACTTTCCATCACCTCAGATGCCAACCTGTGGGCCTGCTCTTGCCTGAAGTGCCCCCCCCAGTCCATCCTCACACTGTGGGTTCCCTGTTCACTGGCTCTTCCCCGTCTCATCTCCATCCTATCCTTAATTCCTTGTGCTTCTCCCAGCTGAGCCACCCCTTCCCATCCCCAGGCATGGAAACTTGACCTGTTCAGCCAGGTTGAGGTAAACAGACACTCCTCTCTGCTGCCCTGCCATGCCTTTTTTAATAAAACGTGTAGTACACAGTACCCATAGTTAGATGTGAACATTCCTAACCTGTTTGTCACTCACACAAGGACTTCTCCCTCAGGCATATAATCTTCCTAAATCAAAGAAACCAAAAGGGTAATGTCAAATCATATGACTGCGGATCCAGAACTTGTTTGGCATCTGTTGTGTTTAAATGTTTTTTCTCTTCATAGTTACATTCATAATTTCAGAATTAAGTATTCTTGCAAACTATTCTTTCACCCCAAGAATAATAAGCTTACATGAAGAGACTCATTACTGCTTCCAACCCTTCTGCCAACTGCTCTTGAATTTGCCTTCATTCTTTGTAAATATTTGAAGGGCAGCTATCTTTCTGTAAACAAAACACTAGGCTTTCCCTGTTTGCCTTGGCTGGTGTAACAGTGTTTATGAATGTAACTAAACTTCTGCTTTATGACTATAAAATACCCTCAATAGTCATCTTTCTGCTGATAAACACATATTTTTTGTACGGGGAAGGACAACAGAAAGATAATGCCAAAAAAACCACCCCACTTCAAAGTAGCATCTTTTGCAACATTCCTGGAGTTTCCTGCCACTTTTGCATTACCCCCATTCATTCCTGTGCCAAAAAGCAACTCTCTGTAATTCTGAAGTTGGCAAGGACTGTGCCTGAAAGGTCACAATATGTCTTACCAAACTGAGATGATGACTCTTGATTTATAGCTTCCCCCACCCCCGTTCACATTCCAGAGAGCCTTAAACAACAGGGAATCTGTCTTAAAGGCAGAGTTTGAAAGCTTATGTGTGCTCTTCCTTCATTCCCCAGACCCTGGCAACACCCTGACCGCTCCAACAGTTACTGCAGCCACTTGCAACATTGCTACACAGTGGCCACCGCCTGCAGACAACTAAGAAAATCAAGAAACTTACATCAGGTTTGATAAGCTTCATCAAAACACCCTAAATTCAGCCGTGGCTTTGCCCCAGTTGCTGTGTCACGAGAGGCTGAGTATCCCAGACTGTACCAAGGTCCCCGTGCAGGCCAGGCTGATGGTTTTGCTCTGCGGACTGGGGGAAGAGCAGCCTCTGCCTGCGACGGGGAGGAACAGGAGGGACCCGGGTGGTGTGCCCACATTGGGGTTTTGAGGGGACGAAAGTTCCTGGTTTAAGTCTGGTGCTTCCCAAACTGTGGAGCCCCACACCGAGTCCCACAGGTCCCTGCCCACATGGCCACCCTGCCTTCCTAAAGCTTATAGTTACTTGGGCTGCGTAGAGAAGCCAGTGTCTGAAAAGGATCAGAAGTTGTGTGGAATGTCCTTTTTTGTTAAAAGCTTAATATCATTAATTCTGGATGTTTCCATGATCTTGGAAAACAAAATTCTGCACCCCCTTAGCTGTAAAAATATCACTAAGAGATGTGAAATGATGACAGTTCAGTTTATTATTGGACAGAGCTGCAGAGATGGGGACAGCACACACATTTTCTAAAGGCACCTTTCTGTGCACATCTCTCTGTTCCCATGCACATCAGCAACAGATCCATGTTTGTTCCCCTGAGCGCCTGTCAGCCTCCAAAGTATAACTGCTGCTGCTTCATACAGGGTCCTCCTAAACATCAACAAAAACTGGCTGACTTTTATGAAGATGGATGTACCTACCCAGTCTATACCCAGATGCTCGCTCCACCAGATGTAGTGTATCCCTGTGTTACTTACATGATCCACCGCTGAATGTCCCAGGGCTGCTGGGTGGGGATGTGATAACCTTTGGAAAAGCCTCACACTGACTAACCAAAGCATGGAGAGGAGTCATTCAAATGTACAATTTGGTATCTGTTGCCCCTCTTGGTAGGAGCTCGGTTTGTACACACCTCTGAGAGCAATCCTTCCCTGCTGAGTCCCCAGGCCGGGGATGTCACCTCTGAATTTCTCCCCAGGGCAGAACACCTCAGTTTCATTCCTGATTGGAGCTGTGAGCTTATGATGCTGTTTCTGATAGCACCAGTTGTACCGAGCAAGACAAAAAAGGCTCTCTTGGAAACCAACACCAGATTATTAACACAGTCAACAGGAAAATTCGTTAGGGCATTTCTGTCACCTTGAACAGTGTTCTGCTGCTCTGGGCTTGGATTGGCTGATCGGAGGCTACAAAAAAATTAGTGTTTCAAATGGAGCTGGTATTTTCAGCCAGAAAGGCACCTACCAGTCTTCCTTGCATTTACCCTGCCTTCCACCTTCAGCAAATTCAGTGGCATCTGCAGTCGACACCCACTGTGTTCTGCAAGCATTTCTTGGGCAGCATTCCACCGAAAATGATGAACAGAAAATGTACTTGTAAATATTTTAAAAGCAAAAAAACAGAGTCTGTACAGAGATGAAGAGTGATGAAGTCTTGAGTGTTTGTGTTTTTTGCTTAAACACTGCAGTTATGAAATTGCAAGTGTGCAGAATGGCCAGCATTAGGAGCTAGTTTTGAATGGAAAGACCTTTAATCAACAACACTGATTTTATTTTTCCAAGTTCAACGCCGTCTTTTCAAGCAACCAAATGCATATGAGCTAAAGGAAAAAACCTCACACATAGTATAGCCATCATTAAGGTTTATAATAGTAGCCCTGAGCCGTTACCATCCAGGGAAGGGGAGATGCTTCAAAGAAGAACTGAAACTAATTTGTTTTATATTAGCCTTCAAACTGGAAAAGGAGTACCAGGATTATTATCGCATTCCCAGAGCACATATAAATGTCACTCTCTGAAAGTCAAAAGTTGGAATTGTAAACCACAGAAATCCAATATTGCTACCACAACTGTTATTATAGCCACATATCTTTATATTCTGGTTATAAGTGTTACACTATTAGTTTGTTACTTCCTAAACATCTGCTGCGCCTTCAAGATACAAAAGAAAATGAGGTGTCTGCCTTGGGGGTGGCTGTATGTTAAGCCAGATAATAAATCATCCTGGGAATAGAAAGGAAGCACACTGGAGTCTTGTGATGAGGGGAAAGACTTCCGTGCTGTATTTCAGCCTCTCTGTCATACCCACTGGCACAAACACTAATTTGGAATAGAAGTTAATAGGGGGAGTTATTCCCAAATGCCTTTGAGAAATGGTTATTTGTGAATGGGCAGCATGTCAGTCCACCTCTGCGAGCTGCCGCTCCGTGTCTGTGTCTGTCTGCGTGCATGCAAGAGGAGAAGGAGGCTGCTTTGTGGAGCTGGGACATCCCAAGAGAAGAAGAACTGAGGCTGAGAGGCAAAACCTGAACCCGAAAGGCCATTAACACTCTGTCTGTTCTGTAGCTGAAACCTGATGCATAAATATTTTTTTAATTCCTGCACCAAACACTCAGCCTCATATGTGATGACAGGAGATTTACAGTAAGATTTTCAGCTTGAGGCCTGGAAATGTCACAAGGGCTTTAAAAGCCCTGCTCCCCGCTGCGAGACAGGTAACAGTTAAATGTGGGTTTTTTCATGTAGTGATTAAGACTTCTCTCTGTCACCCATCTTTATGTAATCCTACCGCTACGCTGTGGTGGGCCGCTACCACAGAGGCACGTATAATCATCCCTGCAATGCTGGAAGAGTGAATCTGAAGTGTGTGGGAAGAAGTGCTATGGAAAGCCTATCACACAGACAAACCCAAGAAGGCAGCAGAGGGCTAACGCCGCCGGCACCCCGGCACCCCAAAATGTGCGAAATCCCATCCCGGCTTCTGCAGTGAGGGAAGGAGGAGACGATGCTGCGAAGGGCACTGCTTCATGGTGAAGGTCTGCTTTTATTAACAGCTACTTTGGCAAGCCAAAAGAAAAGTAAATTACAAGCAATAAATAAATTACATGAGGCTGGAGTTAGGGGAAAACATTCACCTACCCAGGCGGAGTTACATAAGGCTTGGAGGGTTTTTTCAGATCACTTGCCAGCTCCAGAAAACAAGTATTATTTAGAGAGTTCTTATTAGCCCTCACTATAAAGTTGAGGGCTTCAGATACCAGGACCATGGTGCCACAGTGCCCATGCATCTCCTGAGAGTGCTGCCCAAGCCCTCACCCCCTAAGTTAGTGGAAAGGGGTGGGAATGGATAACCACCCTGCTCAGGTGACACATGCTTTAGTTGTGCAACATGTTCCCTGGCAGTTTCATTGCTCTCACTTAGTAGCAGAGTGTCTGATCTTGCCTTGCAGCAAAGGTCTTCTCCTCCGTGTCACCTGCGATTTGCAAACTCCAGGAGCACACCAAGGTACAACCTCATAAAGCTTCAACACATCCATCTGGGGAGGTTTGCAGCATCGTATTTGCTGTGAAAGGGAAGGAGGTTATCCTGCCCATGCCCATGTCCGTGCCCACATCCTTCCATTGCCCCTGCAGCATAGCTGTTTCAGGCTCCAGCAGGGAAAGGCTTCACCAAATGTTTCTACCATTCTGGAACATTTTTGAGCTGGAAGAGGGGCTGTGTGGTAGTCCTCACTTCCCACCTTTCTAAAAGCTCTCCTTGACTTTTTCTTTCTACCTTAGAGCCAAAGTGTGTCTGGTTTCTCAATGAGAACCTGTGAGGAGGGAACCCATGGCCAAGGTGAGCAGGTCTGCCCCATTGCTGGCATGAACTCTGGTGAGGTGAGCATGGTCCACTGCCCATGTTTCTGTCCCAAGACCCTAAGCACAGAAACCCTCCCTCCCTCCTGTGTTCAGCTGCAGGAAGAGCCACCACTCAGCTCCTTCTGGTCCTGTGTGTAACCAGGATGAGGCAGCTTTCCAGTGGGGCTGGGGACACCTGCCAACAGTGCTACAGAGAGCAATCTGACCAAGGAACCCTTTAAATTTGGAGCCAAAGCTGACTTCTAAAGGCTTTTGTTGCTGTGTATGGTGTATTGAGCAGACTTCAAACCACCATGGGAACTTCTGTGGCTCCTTGTCATGTCTGCTTCCCATACCAGCGTGTTGGAAGCCAGATAATATCATAAATTCCAGGCAGGTAATTTGTATTTCTTAAGATGCTATGGTATAATGTGTAAATACTGCTATTATATATACTGTGTACACTATATACATTTCCCTTATTAAACTACAGTTTTTGCTGTGCATATCTAAGCATTTGGAGATCCAGTTCTGACCAATGTCACAAAGTTCTTACAGTGGAAATTGCTGGACTGGGGAATGCCTGTCTGTAGGCTGTATGAGATGTCTCTGCCAGAAACAACAGCAGGTCTTTGAGCTCAGCAGCTGCTCACTGAAGGTAGATCACCTTGGGAAAATCAAGCTGGAAGCTGGGGTGGGACAGAAGGAAAGCAGAAAAACTTCCAAGAGCAAAATGAAGAAATTCAAGGACAGTGTGAGAGTAGGAAAGTAGATAGAGTAGGGAAGAGGCTTGTAACACAGTATTTTGAGGTTTTGTGGCAAGGGTTTGGGAGGGGGGGCGGGGGGGG
>VZTU01018762.1:22538-52616 GCA_013400835.1 Zapornia atra
ATTCTATGATTTATGACCACACCCCATAGCAGTGACCCACACTGGGGCAGCTGGTGAAGAGCTGAAGCCCTGTGGGAAAGGACTCACATTGGAGATGTTTGTAGAGGACTGTCTCCCGTGGGTGGGACCCCACGCTGGAGCAGGGGAAGGGTGTGAGGAATGCCCCCCCGGGGCAAGAAGTAAAACAACTCATGAAGATCTGACCAAAACCACCACCCCTGTCCCTCCACCCTGAAGCCTCAAAAAGCCCTGTGCCACCTGTGGGGGGAAGAAGGGAGCAAAATCAAGAAGGGAAAACAACTCAGGAGGAACTGACTGAAGTCCCCATTCCCCCAATCCCTGCCCCTCCCCGTACCATAATGGGGGGGAAGAAAGGAGCGAAATCATGACTCAATTGAAGGCTGCTAAGAAGGGAGGGGTGTGGGGAGGTGCTTTAAGATCTGGTGGCACTTCTCATTATCCAGCTCTGGTTTCACTGGGTGTGTGGTATAGTGTAATAAATCAGGTGCTTTTTTTTTCTTTTTAGTCCGTGTGGAGTCTGTTTTGCCCATGACACTAATTGTGGAATGATCTCTCCCTGTCCTTATCTCAACTCCTAAGCCTCTCAATATATATTTTCTCCCCTGTCCAGCTGAAAAGGGGAGTGACAGAGGAGCTTTGGTGGGTGTCTGGCCTCCAGCCAGGGCCAAGCCACCACAGTGCTAAACCAATCACCAGGTTTTGTGGGACACCATGTGAAGCAAACCTGAAAGGCTTCAAAAAACCATGTTCTTGATGCCACGAAGGCCTGGTGTGCATATTTACTTTGTACAGATGCATTTGAAGAGCTTCCCGACGGCACTGGAAAGGGCTGTTAGCAGGCCCCGTGCGGTAGCAGCGTGCCCTGGCTCCCAGCTAGGCAGCTCCGGCTTCACGTTGCTGCCCTGCAGCTCCAATGACTGGCTTGTGCTGTATGTGCATAGACTGGTTATGTAGCCAAAACCAAAATTTGACTCACTGTACAATTTCTTCTAGGAGGTAAAAACCTGCTGTTAACAAAAATGTAATGCTCTGTGACTCACAACTCCATTGAAGTTTATAGAGATCTTTATAGTGGTGACATTTATTAGCCGAGTAACAGGTACAACCTTGGTTATTTAGAGCCAGTTAGAATTACCTTAATGAGTCCTCTTGTTAGGAGTGCTCAAATCATCTTATCTTCTCTATACAACAAGAGCAGCTCACACTGACAGGCCAAAATAGGTCTCAATCAGCCCACAAATTCCAATTATAGACTTTATGGGTTTGGACATTGTCTTGAGACTAAGCTATTGAATATTTTATTAGCAAATTGCAGTGATAGCCCTGCAACTGTGTTCAAAATTATTTCCTTTTATGTTATTTTCCCCACCATGTTATTTCCTTCAAAGTACAAGGTGTAATTTTCTCTCCTCTTTCACAGTATATTATTCTAGTCCAAGACTGTTTATCTTTCCTTTCGTCTATTTGCACCTCAGAAGATTGTTGAAAACAAAACCCACTTCTTTTGCCAGATAGTAATTGACAGAGAATAGCTTTAATTTAATGCATCCACAGAATTATTAGTTTTGGGCAAGACATGCCCTTATCTAGTAGGGTTGTTGCTGGCCCACTGGAAACTTGACAAAACTGGGGAAACTCAGATTTAATCCTATGAAATTGAGTCCAAGGCCCTCCATACCAAACCTCTCCATGTTTCCTGCGGGAAGCTTACCTTCAGACCAACACTAACTTGTATTTCTGGACACTTCTGAGCAACCTGGGTATCTTTTCCCTATTTCACCCAAGAGGTTATACTCAACTAACGCAGTTTTAATTGAAAACCCTTTTTTCTTCATTCTGCTAGTAAGATATTTCAGAAACAACTAAGATGAAAGGAGTAATATAAATAAACAGTTTTGCTCAAATTAACCAAAAGATTTTCCTTCTGGCATATGTAAAAATTCTTTGTCTTTTCAAGGAAGTTGCTGAAGGGAATTACTTCATACTTTGTTTGTCACACAGTTTCTGCAAGGTGCTTTTATACTAACCTCAGAAAGAAGAAACTCTTGGAAAATGGATCATAACAACTTTGAAATTTGTTTCACATGAATAGAAAATTTATTTGAAGCCCGATGAGAAATTAAATTATGGATGTTAATGCAATTCCACCTTGTTATCCAGTACACACAGTTCTTCGAAACCTAATCAAGTACAGGTATTGAATTTTTAAAAATGGATGCTATTTATTAACAAGTAAATTGGGATCCTGCTTTTGGTTACAGTGCCCTTGCTACCTGAAAACCTGCCGTGAAACGACAGCTCTTTGCTGCACTTTATTGCCTTTTCCCATAGTTTATTTTCACAAGGCCTGGGTCTATGTGCATGATAGTGAGGATGACCCTAACAGCTGAATTAAACTGAATTCTCCCCAGCGAGGAAATGAGCAGCTGAGGCAGCAGTTCCTCCCTGCAGAAACTCCTCCGTTGGTCAAGAGCTTCCACTTACTGGAGACCTTGTCAATTTACCCAAAAAAATGCACTCCCACAAGCATCCCAGCAAGGTCAGACCCTCTGTGCCTGCCCATAGTGCCTATCCTCCTAATATTGTACTTGCTTTGCCAGGGAGCAATATTAGGTGGAGGCAGCTGGACTGGGAGGGAAAAGGGACATGCAGCGGTAGGAAAGACATTGCTTGGGAAAAGGGTATTTTAGGGGAAAAGAAGGCATGCAGAGGCTGTGATAACAGCCCTCTGAGAAGTCAAATATGTAATAGCAACACTGGTTTGTGAAATGACCCTATAGTAAAGCATGTGGTCTCTTAAAAGAACCTGGGATTGAATTCTGATAATTGCATGGAAGCTCCACATGGAAGGAATAAAGCCCTTCCAGTAACCAATCTTACCAACCTGGTGACTTTCTATGGTGGAGCGACAGCATTGGTAGATAAAGGGAAGGCAGCCAATGTCATTTACCTGGACCTGTGCAAGGCCTTTGACACAGTCCCCCACCACATCCTTGTCTCTAAATTGGACAGATGTGGATTTGATGGGTGGACCATCCAGTGGATAAGAAACTGGTTAACAGACCATAGCCAAAGGGTGGTGGTCAATGGGTCTATGTCCAGGTGGAGGCCGGTGACAAGCGGTGTCCCCAGGGGTCTGTCTTGGGACCGGTGCTGTTTAACATCTGTATCAATGACATCGATGATGGGATTGAGTGCAGCCTCAGCAAGTTTGCAGATGACACCAAGCTGAGTGGTGTGGTCGACACCCTAGAAGGAAAGGAAGCCCTAACCACCCCCAGTATCCATGGCCTTCTGCCCCAGCTTACTCTGGTGTAGCAAGAGGCAGTCAGATCCTTGCTGATGTCACTTACATGTTTTTTTTCCTCCTTCTATGGCATCCTAACATCTTCATCTTCCAAGGGGGTGGGAGGACATAGAGGGGTTTTATTTCTCTGAGATGAATGTGACTGTTTGAAACAGGGGTAGCCAACCCATGGCATGCGTCCCATGTGCCAGCTCCCCACCCAGCCCCAAAGGTGTGAACAAGAACATAGGAGCCACCAAAGCCGTTGTGCTAAAATGTGGGGAGGATCATCAAGGAGATCCAGAAGAGCTGTTTCCTAACACCGCAGTGTGGTATGCACTCGGTGTGTGAAAAGATCAGATACAGAGTGGTGCAGAAGTCAATGCAACCTGCAGATAAGTTCCCTGCCATGCAGAGGCAAACCTTTCCTGAGCAGTGGGTCTAACAGACCAGATAAGGCAAATATGACAGAGAGAATGAATTGACATGTGCAGCAGGTAGCTGGAGCGACATTGCCTTGAATGAACCAGGTTAGGGTTGTACTGCAAAAGAGATTTCATACTGATCTTTTTTTTTTCCCTTCCTTTTCATCCGGAGGGATCTTGACAGGCTGGAAAGATGGGCCCGGGGGAACCTAATGAGGTTCAACACTGCCAAGTGTAAGGTGTTGCACTTGGGTTGGAAGAATCCCAGCCATAGATACAGACTGGGAGAAGAGCTTCTTGAGAGTAGCCCTGCTGAGAAGGACTTGGGGATTGTGGTGGACGAGAGACTTAACATGAGCCAGCAGTGTGCTCTTGCAGCTCGCAAGGCCAATGGGATCCTGGGCTCCATTAGAAGAGAGGTGGCCAGCAGGGACAGGGAGGTGATTGTCCCTCTCTACTCTGCCCTCGTGAGGCCCCATCTGGAGTACTGTGACCAGATCTGGGGTCCCCAATACCAGAGAGATGTGGAACTGTTGGAGAGGGTTCAGAGGTTCCTTTTCATTTTGGTTTGCATGGCAGAGAGTACAAACCCATCCCCCAAGCAGTTATCTTCCCTCCCCACCCCCAGGCAAAGCCGTGAGATATGAAAAGAGACTTCCTCCAAGTACAACTCCCTGAGAGACATGAGACCAAGTGATCTACCAAGTGGTTGCTGAAAGCTCAGCTGTGACAGCCTGGGAATCGTTGTCATGGACCATTTCTGTTTCTGGAGGTTCATGAACTGATACATTTTAATGCCAGATGTTCATCATCTGCTCTGATTTCCAGCATGACGTAGGACCAAAACCGCACTCAGGAGGTATCAAGCCAAGTCCAGTATCTCATGGTTAAGCCTGAATCACTCCTCAGGAAGCCACTCTCACAGGTTTAAAGACAAGATTTGGTGCTGAGCCAGTGCCAGACAAATGGGTTGTATATCCCTCTCTATACAGGGGATGAAGCACCTTCAGGCCACCTGCAGCGTTTATCCATCAGCATGCCCCTACTCTGTCATGGGTACAGTCCCTGCTAGGGACACCAGCCCCTTCCCAGCTGATGACACAGACCAGGAACCAGCACGGACCAGAGCTTGCTCTCAGTAGAGGCAGACAAACCGTACCGCCATGGTTTGTGGGGGAGGAAGAGACTGTAGCCACATGGGCACAAGCCACATTGCCTCATGCCCACAGAAGAACGGAAGGAGAATGAATACGCTGAACAAGCGATGGAGACACAGTGGCTACAGAGCAACCACAGCCATGGTTACCTGCTGTACTGAGTGCCTACAGCTCCTACTCGATGGTGTGCTTGGGAACTGTCTGTGAGTCACTTCTGGGGCTTGTAACTCAAAAAGCAAATGACTGAGCTTCTCCTTTGTGCCACTTTCAGGAATGGCAAAAGTTCACCCAGGGGACCCCAAGGACGCTGAAAGACCCAAAAATGCAGCAGCTGCTGCTTCTTTCTTCTGGCTTCAGCATTGAACAACACCAGTCTTTCAGCAAACACAGGAGATTTATAGGGTCAAACACACTGTGCATCCACCTGTGTTCCGATCTCCATCACCTCTTTGGAAGACTCCTTATCTGGGGGCTAAGCACATTGCCTGGGGCTGCAGCCTGGATGTTACCCACAAGTCCAGGAGAAGAATATTGCATATCCCAAGGGAATGTAAGTTAATGAAGTGCAACCTCCCCTTATTTCTTTGCATTACAAGTTCCATTAATTTTATTCATCAACAGATTTAATTTACAACAGGAGCTAACCTCGTGTGGCTGACGCTCGGCGGGTTTGGAAAGGAGCTGTACGGATGTGAGGAAGGTGTAAATTAAAGTAGGTCACATCAAGATTATTCTAATTTACCTCTTCCAGTGCTTGCAGAGTTGGCTTGCACTGCAGCTTCTGCCTCAAGCACCCTAGCCCATAACTTACACTAATTAGGCTCCTAATGCAAGATTCATGTTAGTAAGTCGGTAGAAATACAGATGCAGGCTGAGCGCATTACTGCATGACTCTGCCCGTCAGAGATAGTCCTACCTTACAGACCACCACCCATCTGTTTCCTCAGCAGGTGGCTCTGGGCAGAAAGTGAGCACTTTATTTTTTTCAATGGCCTCAAAGCAAGAAGGGGGATGGACAGTTCCACCCCAGGGGCCGTCAGGATGAGGAGCTGGTTTCCATCCAGGGCAGGAGCAGGGGGCCATGCTCAAGGTGGTGAAGGGAGGGAAAGGGGCACCAGGGCAGGTTCAGATTAGATGTTAAGAAAAAATATTTACTGAAAGACTCATCAGGGCCTGGAACAGGCTGCTAAGGGAGGGGGTTGAGTCACCATCCCTGGATGTGTTTAAAAAAAGGGTAGATGAGGTACTTAGGGATATGGTTTAGCATAGGATGGGAACGGTTGGACTTGATGATCTTAAAGGTCTTTTCCAACCTTGTAATTCTGTGATTCTGTTTCTCAGTGGCATTTCCCTCCCAGAGGCATAACTCATTGCTCCTTGAGCAAGAGGAGCCACTGGCACCCCAGAACAGCTGGTGGCCACCTCCACACGGGAGGGTGCTTCGTGAAGGCCAGCATCCCTGGGAAAAAATAACCCATCAATCACTAACAGAGAGTCACAGGAGATGCTCCTGCTACGTAGGAGTAGATGCCAGAGAACAGCTGAGCAGGGGGCTGGGGTTTATTTTTAATTTTCTAAAGTAAATTTGCCTTCCACATGATCCTCTCATTCTTCCTCTCACAGCACATGTAAATAGAATGACAGTAAATGGCATGCACAGGTCCCAGCAGACTCAGCCGCAGGACAGAGCTGCAGCAGGTCTCAGTGCTCACGGTAGCTGTCTCACCTGCCTTTCCTGGTGACAGAATCACAGTGGTTGGAAGGGACCTCTGGAGATCACCTAGTCCAACCCCCCTGCCAGAGCAGGATCACCCAGAGCAGGCTGCACAGGACTGCATCCAGGGGGGTTTTGAATGTCTCCAGAGATGGAGCCTCCACAACCTCTCTGGGCAGCCAGTCCCAGTGCTCTGCCACCCACACAGTGAAGAATTTCCTCCTCATGTTTAGGTTGAACTTCCTATATTCATGTTTTTGCCCACTGCCTCTTGTCCTGTGGCAGACATGCCTGCACTTCCCAGAGATGACATCTCTGTTTTCCTCTCACCCCTCCAGAAACATGCGATGGGCAAGCAGCGGAGGCCACGGGGTAGCCCTGTGGGCAGGTCCCAGCCTGCCTTGCGTGCCTCTACCCGCAGCTCCATGCAGACACCTGCGCTGGCTGAGCAGTGACTGAGCACAGTCCCACACCGCTGTGCCTTTGGCCACGAAGGAAACACCTCTGAATGCAAAACCCCCTCTCAGATGGAAGCACGTTTCGCTCCTGGGAAGTTTACTGGCTAACCTACAAGAACTCTCAGACAGTTTATGAGCCTGTAAATGCTCCTGGCCACGAAATAGCCCCAGGAGCCGAGCAGAACGTGCTGGAGATTTACTGCCAGCCTTTAAAGTGTAGGAGCACTGGGCTACGTGCATGCTGCTCTGAGTGGGCCGTAGGGAAGGGTGGCTGCACATGCTGGGGGACTGAGCTCCTTCCCACAGGCAGCACCAGCTGCTCCTGTCCATGCCTGCTGTGGCTGCGCCTCTGCCAGCAGAGCTGGGGGCTGACCCGCTCTGCGGAGATGGACACACATATCCCTGGAGCCACTTGCTGCCCCTGAACCAAAATCTCTTGCTCTCTCATGGTCTTATGTTCTTGCCTTTCATTGCAAGACCCAGGCTATTGCGACAGAGTGAGGACAGCTGCTGGTGGCAATGAATTAGCTTGAGATAAGGTCATCAGGGTGGCCATTGAGCCAGCACCATAAAGCCACCCCCGGCAATCCCTGCCAGCTCTCGCCCCACTAGCCAGCACCGGGCTGTCGAGGAAGGGGCACGCTGGGCTCTGCTTGCCAGGCTGGATCCTCACCAGCACAGCACTGCCCGGGGGCCAGCATGCTGTGCCACAGACTGCAGCTTCACAGGTTTCTGGGGTTTTGTTTGTTCAAATGGGCATTTGTTCTGGTATAGTCTGGGACACTGCTGGCCTTCAGGAAAGGTGAGTACCTGCTCAGCACAGCACAACCCTTACCTTCAGCCTAACTTACCCTTTCACCTCACCTGTGTGTAGCCATTACTTCGTGCAGAAACAGCAAAGAATGGGATTGCACAGCTGCTTATCCCACCAAAGCCACGTTTCCAGCCTCATATTGCCAGGCACTGGCTGGGTCCAACACTTCCAGCAGCTCCACGTGATGTCCACTGGTATCCTGGGTGAGGATCTGCCTTCCCACCTTTGAGGCCTATGGGAAGTGCTTCTACGCCCCAGCCGCAGTCGTTCCTTCTGCACAAGCAGTGCTTGTGTTGAACACCACCAATGCTTGCACAGCTGTGGTGAACTTCAGGTTCTCAGCTCCACAAGCAGGAGTAAATGTCTGGGGAAAAAATTTTAAACACCCTCTCCCACTCCGGGGCAAAAATTGGCCTTTTCTGTGCAGTTGTTGTGAGAATAACCAGGCTGGGTTAATTCAGGCCTATGCCCAGCAGTAACAGGGAAATAAATTAGCAGCCACCACACAAAGGAAAGAGAAGTGGTGGCAATTTCTCTCTGTGTTATGGGCTTTGGGTAAGATCATTTGAGCTTGACGTACAATCAGTGTGCGCTGATGACGCTGCCACTTACATCTGATGGGTGTGGGAAGGAAAGAGGTTTGCTTATGCAGGTATCATGCCACCGGCTGCAGCAGCACCAAGACCACGCGGAGATCAATACCGCAAGCGACAGAAGGGCTTTAGCACACCTGGCAAGAAACCTGTGGTTTTAAAGCAAGTAAAGCTAATGGGCCCGAGGTGAATAAAACCAGCAGGGGAAAAAGGGAAAAGCCAAGACAGAGTTTAAAATATATATATGTGTATGTATATATATATAAATTATGCAGAGATTCCTATGCAGTGATTTTCCCACTGCAGACAGCCATCACAGTAGGCCAGATCCTAATGTGAAGATGTCCATGTTTACCTCAGCAGCTGCATGCAGCGTTTCCCCAGGAGCTTTGCCTGGCCTCGGAAGCCTGTTGAGAGCCATAAAACATCCCTCCCAGGCCAGATGCAGGGCGTGCACCCCATGGGTGTTTTAGAGCTCAGGAGGACCAGGGGAACAAGGAGGACAGCTCAGCAGCTCCACCTCCACCCAGCTGCACCTGGCATCAGCCGGCTGCCGTCCTCACAAAAGTGGCTCCAAAGGCAGGAGACATCCCTGCTGGGCCTGGGAAAAGCTGGGAAAACATTTTTTGGGCCCTATGCCCTGCTCAGTTAACAAGAGGAGCTAAGCAGACTGGTCCAACTGCCATGGAGAGGATTTTATCAATGGGAATCTTGGAGAAATGAACCAAGAAATGCTTTTTTTCACAAGGTGTTCATCCAAAAGCATGACACACAGAGTAGTGGCTGTAGGATGGAGTAGCTGCAGGCCCCCTCCACCCACAGTCCCATTCACCTGCGGAGGGGTGAGTGAACAGGAGAAGGTACTGTGAGGAGCAAGGCACCTCTGCCAGGGCTTATCCTAACACCCATCTCTGAAGCAGGTAATTACATAAGCTATGAATGAAGCCATTCAATAAACACATTCAGTTCTCCAGCCAGCCTAATAGCCTGTAATTTAACTTTATTTCCCTTCAAATTGAAAGAAAAAAGAAATCAATAACTGATAGGCTTTCTCTTCTCACATGGCAGAGATGCTCTATTACAGCTCTGTGCCCGGTCCTCCCTCACACCATGGATTTTATTGTGCCATGGTGCCCCAGGCCCCCCAACCAAGATCTGAACAGCCTTTATGCACTAACCTGGCTTAGATTCCTTAACGGAAACTCTTCTCCATATGTAGCTCGACAGAAGGAACTCACCAGCTGAGCTACAATTCAGAGGACACACCTCTCACCCCACCCCGCTTTCCTGGCCCCCCCTTTAAAGCCCATTCTCACCTACAGCCCTGGCCACGAAGATTTCCTCCGACCTGCGGAGCTGAGGTGACCAAGGGAGAGGCAGGTGTTGGGGGAGTTTCTGTGCATCAAAAGGTGGTTGAGGTGTCCCTGGACTCAGCTCTGGTCTGAGGGAGCCGCCCTACAGCTGCCGCTACCCCCAGGGAGACCCCAAGCCCTGCTCCGTGCCATGAGGAACAGGACACTTCAAGTATGCTCAGAAAAAGTTAACCCAGTAGCAAATAAACCAGTGAAGCCCCACACAAACGCTTTCAAATGCTGGACACCTTGTAATGAAACTGGTTGGTAGGGAATGGTATTTTTTTCCAAAGCTGTCAATTATCTCAGTTACAGGACCAAAAGCCTTCTGCATCCTGCATCCACCCAGGCTTACCCACATTCTTTGGAGAATGAGGGCCTCTATCCAGCGAGAGCTGTGGCTCAGAGCAGAGGGATCTTGGTCCTTCATTATTTCACTGCCAAGTTCAGGGCAGCAACAGCCGTAGTGGGGCTGAAACTCTTGGGGCTCAGGTGTCCCCCATGTCTGCCCTGGGCTCCTCAGCTTTAACACTGGCACTAAATTTCTCAGCACTAGTGATCTTCCAGGCCCCCAAAGCTGCTGCTGCCATGACTTCCCAGTGAGCAGATAGAAGTGCATCATCTTTCAGTACTATTGCTGAATGATTACTAGTCAATATTTGTGCTGTTCACTGTGAGGTTTGGTTCCCCAGAGTCAGAGTGATAGACCCAGCAGGAGTGACCACACTGAGTTCAATGATCATTTTGTCACACAACTGCTGGCATCTAAGCAATGAGGCCTGAACCAGCTGTCATTCCCAATGTCACCAGCACATCCTTTTCCTGTCAAACTTTTCCTACCCAAGGCATGTCACTTCCTTCAGGAGCCCCCCTAGCCCTTCCCTGGGTGGTTCCAGTCTCCTGGGAGATGTGACACCCCAGTCTGCCTTCAGTTATTCCTCCAACATTGCCTGTGCAAGCAGCAAACCAGCCCATCCCACTCCGGAGGTCATCCCCAGCAACAGCCAGTGAAGGTGACCACCATCAGCAAGCAACAGGCTCCGAACAGGACCTTTGGTAAGAGACCTGCGGACACAGGTGGGGAACCTGGAGAGCCTCCGGCATTGTAAGGCACCATCTATGGGAAGGATTCTTCCATTTTCTCATAAACCCACCAGAGGATAATCTTCTGAACCACGTCTGCGGGCTAAGAAACAGTGATGAGCAGCCAAACTTTTCCTGCAGCTCTCAAGTTCAAGTTAGCTTGAGGTGCCAGAGGCTTTCATCGAATGAGTAAAAACTATTTGCATGTTGCAACTTGTTCTTAACACTTCTCCTGGATCTGCCAACTGACAAGGAAAGAAAAATAATCCCACCAACTACTCTGCCATTCACCCAGAGCCTGCACTGCGATTTTGGGAGCTTCCTCACGTAAAGGAATAACCTGAGACAGAACTTGGTTTGTGGGGCTTGAAATCCTCCCACCCACTCTGCTCCCCCAAACCACACCAGCCTCATGAGCATACAGCCTGCTCCAAGCCCAGGCTGGGGCAAGCAAACGTGGACATTGTCAACATCTGCCCCCGGTTCGTCAGCCCCGTGCTGCACCAGACCTTTCATCTGGCACTGGTGCTGCACACAGGGCTCGCCACAGGGCTCAGCGGGGCAGAGCCCAAGCCAGGCAGGACTTCAGCCCAAGCCACAGCTGAAAGGTCACAGCATCACCATGCCAGACATCACACAGAGCAAGCAGAGAAGCAATTGTGCAGAGCTGCTCACAAGCAGCCCAGCAGCTTCGTTGCTCTGTCTAGCCACTGAGTGAGTGGGAGTTGTGGCATGACATTTAGGAGGGGCTTGCAGGGACTGACTTTGAGCAGATCACATAGCAAGCCGTCCAGCAGTCACTGTGCCTTGGCACAAATCTTTTCTGACATTCACAGGGCACCAGAGGGACTGGAGCCAAAGTCATTCCCCACTGCTGAAGTCATGGAAGCATCCAAGGTACCTTCTTTTCATCCACCCCTTGATCCTTTTCCATAATTGGTTGGTCATGACCTCCTGCTTCTGCAGCAAGAGGTACACCAACAGGCACGGCCAAGGCCCAGAGGTGGCCTGTCCCCATAGCACGAGTCAACTCTTCACCCTTGATGCCATTCGCAGAGCAACATTAACCAAACCACGTGCTACAGCAAAGACCCCCCAAAGGGCTTGATAATACTGACCAATTGGAGCCCGCAAACCTGCCAGCAGCCACACTAGGGTCAATGCAGGCAAAGCACAAGCACTCCCAGGGGAAGGACCCTTCAGGATGTTTCTGCTTGAAAGCAGATTTGGGAAGGAGGGTCTGCAGTGCAGGAGACCCCAGCCAGCAGAGCTCCGCAAGAAAGCTGTGGTACCAGCAGCACCGCCGCTTGTCACAGAACTCTCATGGCTGTCACTCACAAATCCTCCTTTATTTCATTAAAAGGGTCAAAACTCAACAGGGAATCCCTGAGCCCACCCCTCACAGCTACACTCAACCTGCCAAAGACCAACGTTACTGTCCCTCAAAGCAGACGTGTGCTCCACCCCGGCCAAACAGCCAATCCTGAGATTTACCTGCACGTTGAGCTGAAAACTTCGCACCAGATTTCGGCTAGCAGAGCTCCAGCCTTGTGGCTTGGGCAGCCTTTGTTCCTCGTGCCTGGGCAGCAAGGAGCAGGCAGCTGCCAGCAAACCAGGAATACCATCTCTCACTAGCAGCATCACAATGTCCCTCTTACCCTCCTGCTCCTGGGAAAGGGTTTGCTGAAACCTGACATTCAGAGGCTTCTCCCCACAGCTCTGCTGTTGTGTATGTCTGCATGTACCACATGGGTACAGATGTGCCTGCACATACAAAGTTCATGCATGCACACATGTCCTTCTGCAGAGCGCTGTGCTGAGAGCGGGCCCCAGCCCCACAAGCACCCTCCTGTTAACACATCAGCATCTCCAGGGACTGGATGTCTCTCCCACGAGCAGCTCTGGAGACTATACCGACAGAAACATTAGTCGTTGCTGACTCAAGGGCTCCACCAGGAGGAAAACCAACCTGGATCATCCCCTCGGAAGAATGGCAAGAACGGCAGGCTGGGGAGAGATGGGCAAGGAGGCCAGGCTGGTTGTTTTAGCGTCCATTAGCACAGCACCAGCCCACCAGGGGCTGGCCCAGCTTCAGCTGTCCTCATCAGCTGTAAAAATCTTACCGGTCCAGCAACATGAGCAACACATGAGCTGAGAAACACCAAGAGAAATCTTGCTATTTATCCTGTCTTCACCCACTCTTTTCTTTCCCAGCAGGAGCTGGGAATAGTTGCTGCCCTGCTGCACTCCATCAGTTTCATCAGCAGAGCAATGTGGCTACTGCTAATCATGTCCTGGGGTCTGCTGGGACACAGTGGGAGCCACAGGAGTCATTCTGGGTCTTAAAAGGTGGAATTCCCAGTTCCCCTTACAGCCCCCAAGACAAGCTTCTGCTCACCTGCCCACGTCCTCCACCATGAGGTGAACTCCTCCAGAAGCACCTTCTCTGCCCCGCTGGCCACAATGGGAGTCACGTGCCAGCCTCATACTCCAACCCAGAGCACAGGCTGTGAAGGGACACGTCACAACTCCTGTCCCCCACCCCGCTTTGTTAAGCAGGATGACTGCAGTGCAATACGCACAGAGCCCTCGGAGGCACATGGCTTCAGCACAAGCCACACCACTGGTGGGAAAGGAAGCCACCTTCGTGCCTCTCTTGGAGGCTCCAAGGGGCAGTTGGGACAACACTTTTGACCTAACACCCCTGAGGATGCAGATGCAAACATCTGCCAGCCCAGACCCAGCTGGCTGGCCCCAGCTCAGGGAGTTGAACCCCACGCTGCCGTGACCAGGCACAGCCAGGGTGCCCAACCCAAGGGCACGATGACCTTAATCGGTATCACCCCCAGAAGTGATACATACTTCTTTGCATCTAAGGGTCTCACAGGAGTCTTCTCCTTGAACAAGAAAATGCCAGAGAAACACCCGCATTTGTTTGCTCCCTAGACTGCAAACCCCATTCCCAGGAACAAGGAACAGCAAGTTGAGAGCTCACAACACACAACACAGCGTATGGAGCACTCCTACCTCTCCCACAACCCAAAAGCTGTGAACACCAACTTACTCCAGCACAGGCCAGTGTTACCATTTTGGATCCCCCGAGACAGCAACGGCACGCTCCTCTCCACGTTCAAGTTTTATTGAAACTACACATGTATTATACACACAAACGGGCAGGGAGCTGTTGTACCAAACTTTGGTATCTCACATACATTTACAGAACCTGAGCACATCGCAGTTTCATATCTGAATATGCTGTACACTCACATCTTAATTCAGGACACTCAAAACAAATGCTTTTCAGAACTTTCAGTGACATAAAAATAGGTTCCATCCCTCCAACAACAGACCCATTTACAACATTTTCGCCCCCATCAACACAGTATTTCCAAAAGGAGCTGGATTTTTCTCTCCAAGTCCATAGATGTCTTGCAGTTGCAGGACATTAGTGAGGGACACCAGTTCCAGCTTTTCCAGGTCCACCTCTGCTCTCCTCAAGTACCTTATGTCAAATGATGCACACTCTTCTCTAGGAAAAAGCTGTCCCACTTCCATGCTCATTGCATACTTAAGAGTCTTTTAATGAGACCAAACAACAAAGACTCAGTTTTCCTTCTTTGTGATACACTGGGGACAGCTGTTCATGGGAACTATGCTAAGGCAGCAGACCTATTCCATGGAACTTGGGTACCCAGGGATGCAGCTGATGTGTGCTGTCAGGGAAGTAGCACTCAACTACCCCATCACCAATAGCTTATCTCACACCAGGTATATCAAAAGCAGCACAAGATCTTTGCAACAAAAAAAAGAGACTTCAAAGAGCTCTTCTATAAATCAATGAATGTTATGAAAAACGCTTGGGTTTAATGAAGCAGAACCCTCTGTCCAGCTCATGCACACTCACTTCACCTTGTAAAGAAGCAAGCACATCTATTTGTGGTTCATCTACCTACAGGTGGACAGCATCCCTTCCATCCACATCCCGCTGCAGTATGCTAGCCATCCTTCAACTGCTCCCGTCTCTGCACACCACATCAAGAACCTGAGAAAAGTTTTCAGGCACACACTGGAACACACCCAGCCCCAGAAAGCAGTTCTTTGTAAGGTGCTGCTAATCCATACTATGTCAAAATTTGCTTTTGAAAGGTTTCATACCTTCCTCCAGAAGCTCAATGGTTCAGGGGTTCACATGAAACACACAACCTGAAGTACATTCAGACGTTATCGGTGCTTCCTCGCAGCCCGAGGAGCAAGCCTGCAGCACCTCAAGGGACTGTCCCTCTGAATGGCATGCCTTCTCACCCCACCAGTGCACAAGAGGAACCCAGAAGGGGAGAGCATCAAATCACCCAGTGTGACAGAGGGAAGACAGACAAACCCCAGAGCTGGCTCTTCCAGTGCCAGTTGCTGATTGCAACTCGGCACAACTACAGACTGCTTAGTAAGGCACTTGTTCAGAGAAACAGGGAAAAACAGGCAGCACAAGCCAAAGAACTACAGGATGTGGGTTCTTCTCTGCTATTAACAGGCTTGCCTTTTCAAGGACCATGCAAAGTTCACTGACCTGCTCAGTAACAGCTGTAAGACAAAAATTGCACATATTTGACTTAAACTCCTACCAAGAGCCATCAGGTTTGCAAACAGTAAAAGTCTTCTCATGCAGAACCCAGGTTAATGGGGAGATTAAACTGTATCCCTGGGCTTAGCAAGATTTTATAGTTCACACCACATAACGTCTTCCCATAATAGCTTATTACTCTATCTGCAGCAGGCTGAAAGGGAAGAGGTTTCACTCTAGATCAAATCTATAAACATGAAAATAGAATTAATGAAAATAATTTATAGTAACATACATACACTGAGTGATGCCTCATCTGGTTTTCAGATTAAAATACTGTGACATGAGGTAAATAGTTTGCTTTCTTAAAACACTACCAAAGTCTTAAAAAAGTACTGGTATCAAGGTCGTTTTTAAAGACAGCAATTGCAGCAAGTGAGTTAAGGGAATCTTAAAAGGCCATCCTTTTAAAAAGCCATATAAATTTTTTAAAAAGGACACCTCCCCCATTTTTAAATGACTCAGAAAGGTATTTACTCTTCAGACAAACAACATGAAAACCCACAGGAAAAAAAAATCCCAGTAGACTCCGATTCCAGGAGAGGAAATGAAGACAACTTCACAGCAGAAAGTGAGATGGGGAGAGGGAAGCAGTCACCATCTGTTTGCCAAGCTATCAAAAGTCTGCATCCAGAGTGAAGACGTTGTCCATTGTTTCTGCCATAACAGCAAAACGTTGATATTCTGAAACCCGCTTCTCAAAGAAATTTGTTTTTCCTTCTAGAGAAATATTCTCCATGAAATCAAAAGGATTTTCTGCATGAAAGACCTGGGGAAGGGAAACACATTTACAATGGTGATTCTGATCAGTTAATGTTTTACAAAACCCCAACAAACCAACCAGCCAGTCAGACCCTCACAAACTAGACCATCCCTTGCTGCAACACACTGCAGAATCTATGGGCACATCTCTAAGCAAACTCAGTGCTGCCCCTCCCCAGGAGTTTGGCCCATGGTGAAGCTCACCTGCACAAGGTGCTTCTCATCCTTTAAGGACTACAGCACTTGAGCAGTGTTAAGTTTCCTATTACAAACCTGCAGAGCACCTGAAGGGAAACAATACCCTAAATTGTTCTGCCTCTTTCAAATACCCAAGCATATATATTAACACTGCAGTCTCGGCTGTCACTCACAGAAAGTGACTAAGTATGACCTGCTCCCAGGGATGTTTATGAGTGCTTTGTGCTGACAGCTTTCCTGGGCTGCCAAGCAGACCAGCATTTTGGGCCAGCACACCTCTTACCTTTGGGAACCCAAGCTCCATTAGTAACCGGTCTGCGACAAATTCAATGTATTGTTTCATCAAAGTGCAATTCATTCCAATCAGACCTACAGGTAACGCCTCTGTCAGAAACTCCTGAAAGGTAAAATACAGATGACATTTAGGGAAATGAAATTTAAGAAGGAAAAAGGAGAGAAGACACCTGTGTTTCACAGTAATGCAATTTGTGATACTCCCCAGGCAGTTGTTGGAATAAACAGCTTGCATCACTAAACTCAACAAGTGTCTTCTGTTTCCAGTAGTTGTTTGTATCTTCCTTTATTTATAGCATGGTGGGTTGTTTTTTTTGGAAAAAAGCACACTTTGAGGGTTGGACTTGATCTCTGGAGGTCCCTTCCAACCCCACAATTCTGTGAAGACTTATTACTGCCCCTCTCACCTGCCTTTCCCCACCCCTCCCACAAAAGCCCAAGCTCCAGCATAAGCTTGAGCTCCAAGTTCAATAAAACCAACAGACCACAGCAGTGGGAGAAGAAATGGAATCAGAATCTCCAGCCTTCCCTAGCTTCCAGCCACTACAGAAGGACAGGCTGGAGAAGACAGCAAGACACGAGTAAGTGCTGGACCCAGCCACGTGTATGTTTAAGCACCGCTACGATACCTGTCAGCACTGAATCAGAAAGTCTCTGGATTATTTTTATCACTATTAAGGAAGGGGGAAAGGATGGTATCAGGGATCCAGACACAAGCCAAGTATCCAACATGGAATCCCAGAAGTTTCAAACAAAGTTTGTTTGGCTCTGCACAGAAGAGCAGCCCTGTGCTGCCCACGGCGCTCTGGCAGCCAGGCTTACCTTACCTGCTCAATTTCAACAGCATTAACGATGATCTCGCGGACCCGCTCTTCTGACGGTCTGTTCACTAAGTAATGGAACATGAGACAAGCAAAATCACAGTGCAGACCCTGAAATAACAGAACAGTTTGTAAAAAAAAGTCAGTTTTAAGGCAGACTAGTTCAGGCTGAAGCTTTCTGGCCTCCTGCTTCTTTGACTGTCTTAACGTTGTCTAGTGTTGCAGGCACTTTTAGCTTACAACCCAGTCAGCAACACCTCAAACCCAACACGCCACCTATGCCAAAACAATGCTCAGCCTACAAGTTTCTCAGGTAAATAGTTCTGAGACCTGCTCTGCTGTGAGGGATCTTATGCTGAGCCCTGCTGTGCCCTTGCCTTGTGTCAGAGATGCTTTGGCAGACAGACTCCTACATGAACACCTGCAAAACTTACCTGCCAGTTAACAAGGACTACTTACCTGCTCTCTGCTTTGAGATACCTGGACAGAAATACTTGCTCTCAGTTCTTTTAGTAGTGTTTCTTCCCTTGCTTCTCCTTACAGTGTTTTCAGAAAAGAAGATTCAGATTCAGCTTGCCAAATCAAAGATTAACAAATCACCTCTCCACACGACATGTAGTTACTGTGAGAAATTTGCTACCACAACATTCATAGGTTTGTAGCACTTGGGGCTACATGCCCCAACTCAACCCACATTTGTGTTTCACCCAGCTCTTCTGCACAGAGCCCAGTATATTGTGTTAATTTCCAAGATTTCCAGAGAATGCTCCAGCCAGGACAAGACAATATCAGAAGATGAGCAATCCCTTGCAGTCTGAGGGGGGGTACCAGACAGCTGCTCCAAGAGCTGTCCCAGTTTCTGCTTGAGCTTGCCTGGCTACAGCTTGAGCTGCTAGACTACAGCAGTATTGTGCTCCTGCCTCTCCTCTCAACAGCAAGGTGGTGATTGCAGCCTTTAAGCACCGTGAGGGCACAACCAGAGTGAAAACCAGTCAGAAGGATTTGGCAGACTATGGGCTATGAGACAACCCAGTGCCTTTGTTAACAATGCCAAAAGAAAACCAAGTCATGCAAACTGCTTCCAGAAATGCTACAACTTGTTGTGCTTCATGTCACGAAAAAGCTCTGAAACGTAAGTAGGGAAATTCTCCCCCTCTAGAGACAGCATTAGCTGCTTGCTGCAGGGCTTCCCATTGTCTTGTCCAGGGCAACATCACCAGCAGGATGCAGGATGTGCCTGGGGAACCCGTGTGCACCACCAGCTGCTGCTCCCAGAAGCTTTGCACCTCTAAGAATCAGAGATGCACCAGCTCAAAGAAAAGCCTGGAACAGAGCCTGCAGCTCAAACCCCATTCTGAGCAGTCACCGTTTATCTGGTCAGGTGCATCACAAAACAGTCTGGGTAGTTTTCCACTGCGGATTCTGTTTTACTGCCACTGCTTTTGTAACAGCATTTCTGGGTTCCCAATGCAGGTGCTGCATGCACCGAGCTTTATTCCTCTGCAGTTGGAGTTATGCCAGCAGAGCTCAAGAAAAATTCAATCTTTTGATGCTCACTCTGCAGAGCAGTACAGTTACACTGCTGTACAGAGGAACCTCCATCTCATTCACCTGCAAGCGATCCTTCTAACAAACAAATGCTTCCTGGCTTGAATGGATCAGGTCCTGACAACTCACAGAAACAAGACAACATGAGGAAGGGGAAAGCTAAGAACTGTTCAGTTTTGCTTATTGATCATATCACTTTCTTCAAAAGTGTGGTTTAAGTTACAGGCATCTGGTAAAATGCCTCCATTCCAAACAGTTTATCTAATCCATGGAGATTACTTCCATTGTGACATTTAGACCAACCCTGCTAAGTTCAAACCACTACCGTGTTCATACTGCATACAGACCTGGGCTTTCTGCTTTTTCAGTGCCCACAGTGCCACAAGCTGTGTGGTGCCCTGCAGACAGGCCCCAGCCGTAGGAGCTGCTGCCACCCAGCAGGCAGCAGCACAGGAAGCAGTGGAAAGGCCTTAGTCAGCACATGGCCAGATCCCGTCGCTGTGCAGCAAGGCAAGAGCAGGGAGAGGAATGGTACCTGCCGTGGCTGGCCAGGTGATGGGTGAAGAAGGCTGTCTGCAAGGTCTGGGACCCACAGATGGTGGCAGAGGGGGAGTGGTGTGAGGAAGCCACTTGAACCTGACTGCAGCAGTTAAGGCAGAGCAAGGCTCAGTCATGTCCTGGCCCAACCCAGCCCCCATTGCAGTAGGGGGCTGTGCAATTCCACACCAGTCCTTGGGCAGCCAGGCCCTCGCCTCCCTTCATGGCATGGCAAAACAAACACCCCCTTCAATCCAAAAAGTTCACCTTTTTGATCACACTATGCATTGGGGTCTTGCCAATATCTAAGCTTACTCCCTTTAAAAAGGGGTATTTCCACTAACAGACATAGCCACCCCTGGGTTTTAAGTTCATTAGTAGCCAGAAGTCTGCTTCCTTCCCCTTTTTACAAATACTCTGGGAATAGCCTGCTCCTCTGCAGGACTCCCACCTTCCTACACAGCAGCAGTGACAGGCCCTGCATAAACAGGGTCGGGCACTGTTCTGGGGATAGGAAGCCTCTCCTCTCTGCTGCCTAGGAGGTGCTGTTAAAGCAGATACAGAAGGCTTACTGCAGGAGAAGCTCTAGGGACCATGGTCTGCAGTTACCTGCAGGTAACCAGGAGAGCAGGCCTTCGCTGGAAAACCCTGCTGCTGACAGTGGCTAGCTGAGAACCTACTCAGACTTCTACCACCTCCTTGGCCTTCAGCACTGCCAACATGAAAAAGGTTCTGCCATACCCAGAGACACAGCCCCTGCTCACTGATGGATTCTCTTTTTCACTGGGTCATACACAAACACTTCTTTATGCTCTCTTGTCACAAGAGGTGGGCTGCACTAGCAAGACTATGGGATCTTTACAAATATAATTCAGCCCTTCCCCTAGAAACTCACTTCCCTTCCCAGACAGTATGAAGGACACGACACGTTACCTCATCTCTGCTAATAAGTTCATTGGAGAAGGTCAGTCCAGGCATCAGGCCTCTCTTCTTCAGCCAAAATATAGCAGCAAAGGAACCCGAAAAGAAGATGCCTTCAACAGCAGCAAAGGCAACCACCCTCTCACCTGTTTAAACATAACACATTTTCAGTTAGACACAAACTAATGCTGCTTTACAGCAAGATGCACCATTTGCATCAGACAGACTGAAGGTGGAGAGGAGCAATCCCCCCCACAGCACCAGGTGCTGTGTCTGACCACATCTTTCAGCAGATCCCGAGGCACACGCAGCAGCACTTAACCACAGGCAGCCCCAGCAGAACTGAGAACCCACTGAAACCTCCATGGGTCAGAAGGGAAAGAAAATACTTGTCCAAAGTGGCCAAGTCACCAGTAGTCCTTTACCTTTCTCTTAAAAGGCAGGAAAACAGCCCCATAACTACTAGGCAAAACCCAGCAAAGAGCTGATCTCCTATAAATTAAACAAAAACCCCTACACCTCAATTTCTGCTTAAAGCCATATCGTCACAAGAGTGCCAGAACACAAAATGAAATTCATCATGACACAATTTACATTATCCCACCTTTCATCCAAGGAAAGGACATCATCATTGGTCCCAGTTCCCCCTGTTCTCTGCAGGAATGTATTTCTTCAGAGCACAGGACCACCCGACTGCTTCACAAAGACCCATCGTTCCATGTACTCTATTTTAAACAACTTCACAAGGTCCTTGGGTATATTCTAACATGAAGGGCTTTTGCATTAAGTGCTGGTGCCTTTTCCCAGTGAGAACTGCAGAGAATTTTGTTTAAAAAATAAAATAACCCCAAAATAGCCAGATGTCCCTGTTTCTCTACGAGATGCAAATGCCACCTGCTGGCCCATCTGAAGAACTTCAAGTTAGAAAAAAAAGCATGAAGAGCAATATGAACATCAGACTATCACAGAGGTTACTAAGGAAAGAATTTGTCTCACAACACTAAAAGTCTCCCAGGTGGCCTCAAGAGAGGAGTGGAGGAAGGCTGTTCATACAGTATGGGTTTAATGAAGCACAAGACTGAATATCAGTATGTTTTTTACTACATTCCACCTGACCAGAAACAAGTTACACCCAAAGCTTGCCCATCAGCAGCCCCCTGCAATGTGAGCACACGCTGAGAGGCTGGGAGTCACAGAACAGGTACAGCAACTGAACCCTCCACATAAGAAACCAACCAGAGCTGAGCAGACCTGGATGCAGACCAGGTCTCCAAGCTGGAAGGAAACATGAAGCAAACAAGCAAGTCAGACACTTTCATGTACCTTACCTCAGAATCCCTAACTGTAAGGCCTGGTCCCCCAAAGTGTTTTAAACTCAGGAGATCTTCTCAATAAGATGAAAAACCAGAAGAGCACAAATATACTTTACAAAAATTCAGATGGGATGCATGAAGTTTGGGGGCAGGGGACACACACATTGTTTTTTTGAGTTGGGGAACCTTCTGATTCCTGGCACATACCACATAGCTGGGAGCTGAATGAAAGAGATGAAGGGATCCCACATTCAGCAAGTAAAAGGCAGGCTGGGGAGACAGCAGCACAGGACATGAGAATCTACAGATACAAAGAGAATCCCATTCAAACAATAGCTCTGAACCAAACCAAACAGATGCTGCAAAAGCATCTTGTTCATCTGGCTGAATCTCTCCTTCTACACTTCAAGTAGAGAGCATGTTCAGTTTAGAAAATCCACCAGAGTCTGCCCATTATTCATTTCAGCTACAACACATCCTTCAGAGTCAACACTAGGTTGGAAAGGATGCCCTGCACCACACTGATGGAAGCTGAGCCCACATCCCAGCTCTGAAATGAGATACAAAAACCAGAAACATGGTCCCAACAGCAAACCAGAAGCATCAGAGACAGAGAATTCCTCAGTCTTTTTTGCTCAGGCTTAGTCATACTGCTACAAAAATGGCTAGCATCACAAAGAAATTTGTCCATATAAAGATGAACACGGACAAAGCCTGGACTAGCAAAACTTCAGCTGCTCAGCTGTGAACACAAAATAGGAGCCAACTGGAAGAAGTGATCAGAACTCTCAGAGAACAAGGTCTACAAGCCAAAACAGAAGAAACTAGGGGGGAGGGGAATAAAGGCAAAAGAAGAGAGAAACCCACAAGCATTTTTCATAACATGATTCCAGTGGGCACTGCCATTGCTATATTGCTTAACTGAAGAGAAAAACATACATGCCACCAGAAGCTGCTTCTAATTCTTTAGTTAAAGCAGGGACCCACAAGCCACTACATCTGCTGTGGAGAATTTAATTTCATGTTCTAGGGATGTAGCTCGCTCCCAGAGGATTGCCTTGTGACATGTGCAACAGAAACAAGTTTTTAAGAAGCTACACACCAAAAGTGGAGTCTCTGTCTTCAATCCACTTCAGAGCCCAGTCTGCTTTCTTCTTGACACAAGGCATTGTCTCAATAGCGTTAAATAAGAAATCCCTGCAGAAAAAAAAACCCAAAACAACAAAGCACAAAGAGAAAACTTCAAAATGGTAAGTGATTTACATGAACCTGCCCTGGTTGTCCCTACTGACTCCAGCAGCCAGAGGAACCCATTACAGCAGGCTCTGAACTAACTCAAGCGAGAGACCATTCCCACCCCAACGTGGTGACTGATAACAAGGGCACAGGGAGGCAGATATGTGGAAAGCGACAAACCCAAGGTCCCATCTCTGCAGCCTCCTTTGTGAAGGGAACTCAAGTGCCCCATCCCAGGAGTGCCCACCCACCAGACCACGCTGCCTCTGACTTCAAGCCAGATGGCAGCCGCTTCCCACCCGCCAAGCAAAACCTCCTCTTGCCCAACTCCACAAGAGAAGCTGGACATTTCCCACGAGCACAGGCTCTGTTCCCACACTAAACACCAGAGAGGAAACCTTGCAGTCCTCCCACTGTCACCACACAGGATGCTGCTGTGGGAATTCTGCCTGACCGTCACTACGGTGGAACAAACTTATTTTGCATTCTTTGGACTAGGAAGTTCTCCAGACAACAACGCTGATGGGGCTCTCCAAAGGACCCAGTATTTCTAAGATAAGCAGTCCAAGCTGTATAAAAAAAGCACCAACAGAAAAAAAAAAAAAAAAAAAGCTGGAGGGATGCAATTCATTGTTTAGTATATATTACAAATATCATTTGGATCACAAGTGCTCAATTTCTTTCCCAAGGAGGCAGATCCTGTGCTGATGTGAGAGCAAGCACCTCAGGAGCAGGATAACCACAAGAAGCTCTGTTGAACCTTTATCAAAATGTTGCATAGTCCACGCTTCCTCCAATCCAGGCTTTATACAAGTATTAACTAACCTTCTGGCACAGTCGTGGTCAGTAACACCTCTCTCCATTTTGGGGGTCAGGCACACACCCTAGCAAACTGTTAGGAACTATCCCCAAGTCCCTCAGTAAGTCAGTGTGAAACAAAGACAGCTGCTGCTGCACGACCACAGTGCCACTGGACTAGGTGACAGACTTCATTCAGGCCTGTAACACATCTGCAGGCTTACCTTTTCCCAGGATCTTTGATGTAGGTGTCTATGAGCAAGCTGTACATCTCCGAGTGAACGTTCTCCATGAGGATCTGAAAGCCGTAGAAACAACGAGCTTCTGGGATCTGCACCTCCTGGCTGAACCGTGCCACCTACCAAAACCAAAAAGCATGGCAATGAGCAGAGCAGAACCAGTCCTGTGTGACAGTACTCTGAGCTTTACAGGGGAGGCAACAGACCTCTGCCACAAAGGATGGGAGAGGTTCAGCCCCATTTTATTAACCGATACATCAATAGGACAGGTGTGGTGCAGAAGAAAATAAGCAAGTTATCTGGGAGTAAATACATCTGCTGTGCATACTGGACAGAGAACTGCTGTGAGGCATGACAGCACATGTGTACAGGAGGAGAACAGCAAAATACTGTAACAGTAAAAACCTGACAAAGGCTTAGACTGTTTGTTCATCACTAAAAGCCTAAACAGTACGATGTAAGACATATCCATGTAATATATACACATATACTATGACATACTTTACACGTTACAGATGTTCAAGATCTAAAATGGGCATTACAGTCAGCCATCCCTGATAAGCTGCAGTGAGACATTCTGCAGCACAGATTTGGTTTCAGCAGAAACATCTCCCCACCTTTTTAGCAGTGCCCACCTGCAGCCCTGAAAGTGTCTAGGACACCATTCAGAGAGAACAAAATGGATTTTACCAAAACAAAGAACACAAAACAGAGCACAGCACAATCCTTCCCTACTTCTCATCTAACTCAAGTGCTTGAATAACTCTGAGGTTCTATTAATTGTTTGAGAAATGCAGATCCACACAGCTGGGCAGAAGGCTGAGCTTAAAAGCTGTGTCCAAGAGCAATGTGATTTGGAGTCCTGCTGACCCAATTTAACTCGAGCACTGGTCCCAGCAGAAGCAGCAGCTTATTCCCTTTGGCAAAGGTGAGGTGATGGGAAGGAAAAATAAGGTATACATTTAATAAACTTATGCATTAAAGTGAGAAAACCAAAATGAAAAGCCAATAGCCAATAACACACATAAGCATTCGAGTCCTCTGTAAAGCCTTCTCACCAGGTTTTCATTTACAATTCCATCACTGGCTGCAAAAAAGGCCAGAACATGAGAGATAAAGTATTTTTCATCTGCTTTCAGCTTGTTCCAGTGAGGAAGGTCCTTTGACAAATCAACCTAATGAAAAGAAAAAAGAAAAACATTACTGTCCTTTTGAGTTTTTCATTCTGTAAGAACAGAAGCAGCCTAGACAAATGACTGAGGCAGAGTTGTGGTGTTTGCTTTGCAATCTTCACACGCAGAGAACTTAAATACATGTGAATGCAAAGTACAACAGCCATGCTGCAGTACTGCTGTCTCCCTCTGCAACGGTAACACGTGCTTGCTTTGCAGTTTGCACTTTTGTAAACTGGAATACAAATCAGTGTCTATTGATTATAAACAAATCAGACTCTGAAATGCATCGGTACCTTCTTCTCATGAGCATGAACACGCACCGAAAAGCAGAGCTCACTCTGAGAAAAACTCTGCTTGAAATAAATGCTGATACTCCAATAAAACTATACCCAGGTGTGCCAAAAGACAGCCTGAGGGGACTTCTGCCCCTGCAGGTGTTCAGCTTCCATCCCTTCAAAGAACAGCACAGGGCAAACACTCTGCAATCGCTCCCGTCTACCAGACTGAACTCTAGCCATGACAGAAAACCACAACTTCCTTTGCACAGGCCTTTTTGTTTGCTTGTTTGTTTGTTTGTAGGGAAGGATTTCTGAACGACAGCAGCAGTTAAGTCAGGCCAGATGTGAAAGAGACAGAAAGGCCTAAAAACTTGTGTATGTGTATATAAACACACACAAATTGGTTTTACAGTTAACTTTCTGATTCATTTGGAAATGCACAGACAGATGATCAGTGTGGTGTTGGGAAGCTCTACTGCTGAAGAGCAGCGAGCTGAGTACTGCTCAGGCCTGTCTGACCAGCAACCTGTGGGAAAATGAGATGCCCTAACTTACAGCTTGCGATATAACACAGGGCAAGCATCCAATCAGAGCAATGAGGAGTCAATCAGAAGCATTCTTAGCAAGTGTCCCCATTTATCACTATCTTTCTGGAAAATAGGTGCCTAACATTAAAGAACAGCATTCACATGAAATTGCCCAAAACATTACATGGACAAGGAGCTAGTTGGAGATACACAGACCAAGGCAGGGTAGGAGCTATCTAAACCTTTGCTCCCCTCCGTAACTAGAGGAGCGCCCCAGGATACAACTAAACCTCGCCCTAAACCAAACACCTAAACCAGCTCTGCTGAATTCTCCTACAGAAGCAGCTTGGTTTCTACTGTCCACAAAGTGAGTCTGGCTCTGGTGCAGGCACCTCATGTTCGATGCAATTAACTCCAACCCTTACAACACAGAAGACAGCAGCAGAGCTAGGAAGGAAGCACCAGGAACCTGGCCTGAGCACCTCGTGCCAACCCTCTGGCCCCAGGGCTCACCTCTTCTGCTGTCCAAAAGGAGGCCTGAGCCTGTTTATACATTTTCCATATGTCTGGGTACTGGATGGGGAAGATGACGAACCGGCGGGGATTTTTTCTGAGAAGAGGCTCCTCATCAGGCTCCAAGCCATTTTCAGCAGCACTCGGAGAGGGGCTCTGAAGATAAAGACAGTTCTGGTTAAGTCTGCCACTACTTATTGCCTCCCATATTGCAAAGGTGTGATTCAACAGCAACCCACATCACACAGACACTCACCTGCCCCCCTGGAGTGGCTGCACTACCCATCCCTGGGGTACCTTCCCCCTCGCCCTCCATCTGTACTCCAGCTGCTGCCCCAGCAGTGCTGCCCGTCTACTTGGTTCTACCCGGCACCAACCACCCCCTCATAGGTGTGCTGGCGCCAGGAAGCACCCGACGCCTGCGTGCTGAAGAGAAAGCCTGTCTGTGGCGTGAGGAGGAAATCTGCTCCAGGAGATGACATCAATACCACAGTACCACAGGCGGGGGGACACATGCAGAGTCACTGCACACTGCCACCACCCGTATCCAGCACAGCTCTGCAAGCCTCACCACCCAGGCTACCTCCAACTCATTCACTTTACATCAGCCCCTTGGGCCTGGATGGGCTTTCTTAAAAATGCCATCAGATCACGGCAACTGGTCCTGTTTGGTGGAAGAACAAACAGCCCTGTGCCATGGTAAGTATCTGTGCAGCAGTTTGTGTATGCAGTCCTGGGGAGAGCAGAAGGCAGCCCGCACACCAGCATGAGTCTGGAGACTGTCCCTCGAGTACCGATACGAAGCTACATGCCCCATTCCAACAGCAGGCAGCTAGGAAACCCCTGGCTGAGCCCCCCACCCCCATTCCGCTCCCTCTGTGAGATGAGGCTCATAGAGAACACCTGGGCACAGCAGTCACTGTCCCTGCCAGGCACATCACCAAGCGCCTGCTGCAGACCCCCATGGTGAGGGCCTGCAGGGCAGCACACTGCAGCCTCTCCAGAAGCACCAGGGACTTGTGGCAATCACAAGTTTAGCCAGTTGACACCTTTCTGGGTGGGTTCTGGGACCCTGCTGACAGGGCTGTAGAAGATAACTAACTGCAGGCAGTATGTGATGAATTACATATATAATACGGTAGGGAAGGAGAGCACAAAGTTTTGAATACCATTTTGAGTACCTCCTAGGAGGTGCCAAAGCCCTTCCCCTACCCAGTCTGCTTAGGTACTCATAAGTAGTAATCTTTTGCGTTAGTTTGGAAAATACCCTCAGATAATTCTACCCACATTTAAAAAGCAGAAGAACAACAGACACACACACACACACGGCATAGCTGTCACGTGTACCGCAGACTCCTGAAGAAAATGCACCAGGAAGCACATTCTGGGTTACAATTTTACCAGCCAATTATACTTTTTAACATAACACGATTATACAAGACAAATTTCCAGGCATCACCTGGCAGAGTCTCTGCTGAACACCAGGAGAGTGCAAGACCTTTTGTATTTCCTGGGATGCAGGGATGGTTGCAGTAACCCCCGGACATGCCATGGGGAAGAATTTGGGTCCAGGAGGGACAAAACCCTGCCTTAGCACACATCTTCTCAGGGCCGATAAGACAGAAAGGCGAGAGAAGGCCCGTGTATGGCCTGGAGAACCCTGATGGCAGGAGCAGAAGGGTGGCTTCCAGGGCCAAAGACTCAGGTATCTGAGAAGGACCATGAAACAAAATTGGAAAATGATACAAGTTTTTTAAAACAGAGGTGGCAAGGTTTTTTTAGTTTTAAAAAAGGTCATCTCTGGTCATCCCAGAGACTACACCATACTGGAACCTGCCTCTTAACGCACTTCCCACCTCCCCTAACCCCCTCTGGGGTGGGGAGGAGTTTCGCAGGGAGGCTCCATTTCCAAGTCGGCAGGAAACAGTTCCTGGCTATAAGACAATCCAGTCTCTCTCCATTTTGGGTTCCACTCCTCTTAACCAAAGTTTTAGGAAAGTAGTACTCGTTACCTCTAACCTGTTTAATAATGCAGTATGTGCCTTTGTACAACTCAGATGAAAACTTACAGAAGATCCTCCTCCAATTCAATTTCAGATGCTTGGGATGCTCAAACTGCTGCCAGGGCGTCACAGCAGCCACCCCATTATGCTGAAGGAGCGCAGCTTGTTCCCAGCCCTGCCTTCCTGGCACCGCTGCCACTGGTAGAGGCATCGGAAGTGGAGAAGATAAGTCACTGCACCAACACACCTCCTGCTTCCACTCTGCACCCCAGATCTTTTTCTTAATCCTAAAATGGTGCATAAAACAGTCAATGCTCACCTTAGCCACAGCAGGCTGCCCAAGACTCTGTCCAGCCAAGGCTTAAGCATCTCCAGGGGTCGACTCAATAACCCCTCTGAGCAACCTGTGCCACCTTCACAGTAAGCGTGTCCGGACATGTAAATGGAACCTCCAGTGTTTCAGCATGTGCCCATTGCCACTGGTCCCATCACAGGGCACCACTGAGAAAAGCCTGGCTCGATCTCCTTCATTCCACTCTATCAGGTATCTCCACACATGGATGAGATCCCCCAGAGCCTTCCCTTTTCCAGGCTGAAGAGCCACAGTTCTCCCAGCCTCCCCTCATATGGCAGATATTCATCTCTCAACCATCAGCCCTTTGCTGGACACACTCCGGGTACATCACATCCCAATTATTCTGCAACTACTAGAGATTAACTCTTCTGGTGATGGCAATAAACCCAACAGATAATACCTAGTGGTACTGAAGCTCTTCCCAGGCATTTCAAGTTTAGCAACTAGGAAACAATTCAAGTGCATACACATGTACAACCAGCACCCCACAGCAACAGCTGTTGGGCTATGTATGCAAGCATCTCAGCTACATGGGCTGTATCTGCTGTAGTCAAGGAAAAAATTAAAGGCACCATGCCCTGGCACACACATAATGTTATGTGACCATGAGCCCTTCTCTACCCCAGTAAGATGCTGCATGTGCATCCCATGAGCTCCCAAAGGCATCACACCAGCTGTTAGCAGCAAGACCAGGAAGGTGGCTAGCATTCCAGGGAGAGATGGCTTCCACCACACAGCGACTGGTGGGGAAGAGCACAGGAATGCTGCTTGCCTCAGTCAGGCCAGAGCGAGCACCTCTTCACTGCGGGTACAGCATGCCGCTGGGCACGGAGAGAAACATTAAGGGGGTTTTTTTTTGCCTGTATTTAACACAGCACAGCCCAGTATCGGGAATTCAAGCACTGCTGAGACAAAACAGTTTGGGAAGACCACGTGTGTTTCTCAGCTGTGAAGGTCCTTTACCCTCGTGCATCTCACCCTGGCCGTTCCGGGGACCGCCCAGCGCTCAGAGGCCTCGCCGGGAAAGGCTCTCCTGGTC